>MU188906.1:38195-95372 GCA_016904865.1 Pissodes strobi
TCGGATCTCCTCCAAAAAACCTCGCAAAAACTCGACTTCAATTTATGACTTGTTTTTATCTTTTACATGTATAAGGGGTGTCTCAAAATATACACATATATAGGGTGTCTCAAAAATTAATGTATCAGGTCTAATGAAATAGTATTTTAAAGATGCGGGTTATCTCACTATTAAGAACATAGAATTCATATCTTAAAATTTAAAACTCTTACTATTTCATACTCTGCAATATTGGAACGCACCCAACCGGTATCGACTAATACAGTTTCGAAGTGCTCGTAACCGTACCTCCTTTTCGAACGTTCTCTTGACGAATTTCTAAGATATCTTTTGGCAATTGACGAGGTCTTTTCCATTCCGCGCGATGAGCGCGCGCGTAAGGAGAGAAAAAGACAAGTTTTAAAGTGGCGATAGCATCGTTGTAATTTTTGACTATCAGGTCTATTTTTCGTATACATTTATCGTGAGATAAATTGGCATTACGCTTTTAAAAGGTATCATACCTCCGTGTGTTTCTATATTAGATAGTTAAAATTATTCATAATTTAACTAGGCTGCGTCGTCAGGGCTGAACTTCCATCCTTCCCTGGCCTAGAGAGTTTTTAATTCCTGCTCGTTTGAGATATTTTTGTCGTAGTGATGCTGACCGCATGGTGTGACATGCAGCTTCACAGAAAGCAGTAAAAAAACTTAATTGAGGCCAGCCTAAGCTGTCTAGGTTGGGAAATAGCCACCAAGCACTGATGGTAATTCCATTTCCATATGACTAGGTAAAAAGGTTATACAAGTCTTATTCTTATTTTTATCGAACTTACCTTTAAATGACTCTTAATCGATTACTATCTTTTATTGTCTCTATTACCGAGCAATAGCTCTATTTGGCCATTGAATGTGCGAGTTAGGCCATTTAGATTTCAAAACAAATTTAATAATAGAGTTATGGGCCAAAGTAATAAACCAAATCAGTATAATCAGAAAAGAAATTTTCGTCAACCCCACAGAAACAATTACAGATATTAAACTTGTACTATCAGAATGTTAGAGGGTTACGATCCAAGCTTGATAGTCTGACCCAAGCCTTAGTTGTGGAAGGTTCTGAAATTGTAGTGTTTACGGAAACCTGGCTACACAGTGGAATTTTGGATGGAGAATTGGGGTTAAGCAATCATATAATTTTTAGATGTGACAGATCAGAGGACTCCAGTGCCTGCTCTCGTGGAGGTGGTGTCCTAATTGCGGTGCAAAAAACATTTGAAGTAAGGAAAATTAACATTAATTCCGTTGAACATTTATTTGTAATTTTAAATATACATGGTAAAAAGCTGTTATTAGGTGCAGTATGTTTACCACCACAATCAGCAGTTACTCTTTATGAAGAGTTTTGTACCTCATTTGAATTGGTTACTAGCTCCAATGCCATTGATGGGGCTGTAATATGTGGAGATTTTAATTTGCCAGGTGTTAAGTGGTGTAACGATTCATCGGGAGTGGAAGTGCAGAATTTGGTTTCTGAGAAAGTTTCTGTGATAATTGATATGGTTGCTTTTCAAAATATGTCACAGATTAATACTGTATGAAATGCTCTAGGTTCTCTGTTAGATTTAGTTTTTTGTAAGTTTTAATGACGTTACTACTTGTATATGTGATCAGCCTATTTTATCTTGTGATAAATATCATCCAGCCCTTAATGTTTCTGTCTGTTTAAATACCAGAAATTTTGAGTCTATTGCCTTTGATTATGAGTAATTTGATTTTAGATTTGCTAGTTACATAGAATTAATTAACTATCTGGCTAGCTATAATTGGGACTTAATCTTGAATGTGAATGATGTTATGTGAGCTGTTGATCGGTTTTATGATATTGTGAATAGCTGTTTTGAATTGTTTGTCCCTAAATGTAGAACGAAAAATAAAAAGTTTCCAACTTGGTATAGTACAGATTTGAAAAATTGTATCCTTCAAAAAAAGTCATTGCACAAGTCCTGGAAAATTACTGGTGACAGTGTTGTTTATAGTCAGTTTTGTGATTATCGTAAAATGTGCAAAAGTTTGTCAAGAGAATGTTATAAGACACATATTCAAAATGTTCAGGAGGGAATTACTAGTAATTGTAAAATGTTTTGGAAATTTGTTAGAATGAAACAAAATAGTGATGAGATTGCCATGACTTTTAATAATTTTACATCTGATTCACCTGAAAAGATTGCCGAGTATTTTGCCGAGTATTTTGGTTCTGTATATCAGTCTGATAGTCATGATCAATGTAAATTGCCTAAGAATAATTACAATCCTGCGGCTGACATAAATGCTTGCCATATTTCTTTGACTGACATATTTGAGTCCATTTTAAATATGAGTTCTGATCTGGCTGCTGGGCCCGATAATATACCAGCTCAGTTGTTAAGGGAATGTAGATTTGTTTTGTCATCTATTTTATTTAAAATTTACTGTTTATCATTGGAAACTGGAAAATATCCTGATTGCTGGAAAGTATCCTATATTACACCAGTATTCAAAAATGGTGTCAAATCTGAGATAACAAATTATCGTCCAATTTCTAAAATCAGTTTAGTGGCTAAGCTATTTGAATCAATAATCAATTCAAAATTGGGACCTTTATTTAGTAATTTTATTTCAACTGAGCAACATGGATTTGTAAAGGGACGGTCAACAACTACTAACCTTCTAGTATTTGGTGAATACTTGTCGGAGGCCTTGGAGAGTGGGTGTCAGGTTGATTCAATCTACACCGACTTTTCCAAGGCCTTTGACACGGTTCATTACTCAACCCTTTCTTATAAACTTGAATGCTCTGGAGTCTATGGTGCATTATTATCCTGGTTTAAGAGCTATCTCACCAGTAGAAAACAGATTGTGAAGATAAAAAATTTTAGATCTCAAGAAATATTTATCACCTCAGGTGTTCCTCAGGGTTCACATCTTGCACCTTTATTATTTACTATTTTTATCAATGATCTTAGTAATTGCCTTAGTACTTGTTGTAAATTGTTATTTGCAGACGATCTTAAGCTATTTATGAATATTTCAAATGTAGCTGATTCTGTTGCCTTACATGGTGATTTAAATGCAATGTCTTTATGGTGTAAGAGTAACTCTATGGAATTAAATATAAGCAAGTGCAAAATCTTGAGTTTCCAGAAAACGAAACAATTTTTTATAACTATGGTGTTGATAATCAAATATTGTAGAGAGTTAATGTTATTAAGGATCTTGGGGTGTGTGGATAGTGAATTAAAGTTTGATTATCATGTTAATTTCATCAAGGCTCAGGCTTTAAAATTGCTGGGCTTTGTTCTACGAACACCTAATAATTTCGATGACACAAAATGTTTTAAATCTCTCTATTGTAGCTTAGTAAGATCGGGCCTGGAATATGCTTGTTCATTTTGGAATCCAAATTATAATGTTTATATTGATAGTCTCGAGAAGGTGCAAAGAAAATTTTTAAGGTTTATTAATTTTAAGTTGGGTATTAGATATGAAGATATAAATTATGATGAACTGCAGTCCTTGTTGCAGTTGTCATCCCTGAAAACTCGAAGACAGCAATTTGATATTTGTTTTTTGTTTAAGTTGATCAACGGAATTATTAATAGTCCTGAATTATTACAGCTAGTAAAGTTTCATATACCAAGTCGCACTACTCGTCAACATTCATTATTTAATCTTGATTTCCATAGAACTAACTACGGTATAAATAGTCCGATTTACAGAATGTGTAGAGCTGCTAATGCTCTCTGTAAGGATTTTGATTTTTTTAATGCAAGTTTTCCAGTTTTCAGGAAAGAGCTAGCTCGTAAGTTTGAAATTTGAAATTTGATGGTCAACCTAACTTACGTGTTTGAACCTGTGATACTCTAGGTATTGGGCTGGTCTCTTTGTTTCCAATGTGATGTATTTATTGCTTTGCTTCCTATTTATATATTTATTATTCTTCTTTTTTGTATTTAATGATTTAATGGTCTTATACCGTAAATAAAGATTTGATTTGATTTGATTTTATTTTATTTTACTTTCTTATCGTTATTTGATTAATTAATATAGAGTTCACTGCTGTATCTGAGATTATATTGATTAGCCAATGTCGTGCTAATATTACTGTAATTATCTGATTTATTATTTTTGTATTATGCGCATTTACCTAAATGCTACACCCTTACTGTAGGACATATAATTACTTACCTTATTTTTATCGAAATTGTCATTAAATGACTTTAAGAGTCGGCCTAATGGCAGTAGACCGTGTTCAACTACAACTTTAGGTTTTTGTACAGAAGCCAGGTTTCCAAATTTGGCTCATTTCGATTTCCCCCGTAAATGTTCATTGACCATATATTTCCTTCACAGGTTTATTTATTTGATATAGTATTTCTTTTTAACTGTTTATTTGTCCCCTGACATGATCGCTGCCATGGTATTAATTTATAATTGATTTTTTATTTTAGGGGATTAATTTTTGTTTAGGACGTGCTATGATAGTCTGTTACTTAGTCAGAACTTTTTAAATTTAGATTTTAGTTAGGCAGCATAAATGATCTAGAACTTAAGATTAAAACTTGATAATCTTATAATTTTGGTTAAACTTATTTGGCAGAATCTTAATATTATTTTAAGTGCGATATAATGATATACCTAATTAATTTTCCACTGTGCACGGTATGTCTGGTAATCTATTTATTATTTAAATAAATAGCTTAATTAATATATTTGATGTTTATTTTGGTATGCTGAAGTCAATGTCAAGTTGACTTTATGCAACTTATTTTCAGGTCTCCTAATATTTTTAGGTAAGGTATCTTTCTAAATTTTACTATCCTAATTTCAAAGCTTAAAAATCATTGATAATAATATAAAATTTAGTGTCGCCTTCACCCAACTGTCTAAGCTCTATGACCCACACCTATAAATATTAACGCTGCTCAGTGAACCAGGCATATGGACCGGTTGTTAAGCAATTAACTAATCGTGTTACAATACGCCATGCCAGGTTATTGCCTGAGTTAAGTGATAATCAATCTCTCCCATTTTTCTGAACGTCCACTTAACAATTTATTTGATAAATATTTTTGAATATACTTCGTAGTTGCCCCATAGGTTTTGCCATTTACGCAATGTATTCATGTTTGTTTCTTTCTTGTCTTACCCCTTTGGCCGTAGAGAGTACGGTATTCCTCAATTTTTAATTTTGTCGGTAGGTAATAGCTAGGATAGCGTTAGTTGACTCCCTTCTATAAGCAGAAGTTGTTCTAGTTGCCATTTGTCTGTTGATTCTCTCCATCATCCAGCCTCTTGTCACACAGGTGCTGCGCACATTAGCAGGGCTGAATTTTCGGCATTTTATATTACTCATTAATCTCGTTAGTGTCACCATTGCTTTGGTAGCCTTCTTGTATCGTACCATTAGAACCATTTTTGCATTATGTATTCCAATGTCTAGTTTCCTAGTTCACTGCGTACTTTCAGAATAGCATACTGGCATGCTTCTTCTAAGGATGCTCCGGTTTTTGCTTTGGCCACGATAGCTAGGTCCTCAGGATGGGCAACTAGGACTACATCGTGTTCTATATCTAGTCTAAATATTCTTTCGTATAATTTATTCGACAAATATTGGCCCCACGACGGAGCCCTGAGTTACTCAACATGTTATTTTAATTTTTTAACCCATTCGTCGGAGTTATTTCCTAACTTAACTCTTGGCTAGACAGGACTGTATTATTTTCCTATAGGCCTAAACTGAAACGCTCATCTCTTTCATATGTCAGGGTTTTGTTAAAGTAAATTGTGGAAATTTAAAACCTTTGAGTTTTCCTTTAAAGCCTTCATCTCTTATGTCTTCATTATTTCTGACCATGACACTGTATTGAAAGCATTTTTAATGTCTACTGTCATAGAGGACAAAATGCACGGTTTTTGTATACTTTTTGCATGATTTGTTCAATATTGGCTGGACGTGTTTTATGACGTCTAGAGATTTCCTTATAAATCCATATTGGTTCTTACGTATGTTCAATTCCCGCCTCTAGCTGCTGCTTTACCAAGCTTTCAAGAACTTTGCCTGCAAAACTCATTAGGCGTAGGGATCTAAACGTATCGGTTTCTAATGGATTCTTTTTGGATCCTTTTTTGGTTTAGCGGCATTCATATATTATATGCTTAATCTCTTTTTGGTTGCTGATTGCCACTTCTTTAAAAATGTCAGGGGGAATGAAGATTTCATTTCTTTAATGACAGTATGGGGCTCTTCTTCGACTAGCTGTTGTGGCGATATCATACTGCTTGCTCTCAAGTTCGTTCCAGATTTCTTCCTGGTTTGTTCTGTAACTTTTCCATGAGCAAGGTTGACCTGCGGCCTAAGGCGCAATTTATTAGTTACTATCAGATAGGCTTTTTCACAGACGCACTATTCAGATCTCGTCAAAGTGCTTGCCATGCTTTTCTTTTACTATTTTTAATGGTAGTCCTCTAGCTTCTTTATATGCGTGTTCCTCATCTGTTTTATTTATTTGATATAGTATTCTTGCAGCTATCGGAAACCTTTCCCTTCTTTCTTTGGTGCAATCTGCGATGTTTCTGCCATTCATCTCTTTTTTCTGCTATCTTCAGGTTCTACCAATAAGCCGCAGTGCATCCATTCGGATTATGTTTGCATTTGATTAGTGTCGCATGATCCAGATTTACCCTTGCTAATAAGTTGAATTTCGTTCACTTTTCTTAAGGCTTCCTCATTTATTTTTCATCCCCTATTAAGGTTCCTTTAATTCAACCCAGACTCACGAAATTTAATACAGATTAACCAAAATAATCCAAAATGTTTGAATATGATATAATCAAAACTAATCCAAATTTGCCAAAGCTATTCCAAATATGGTTATTTTCTTTTAAAAAATTGATTTCTACTAATCATCCGGATGCAACTTTTGTTATATTTACTTTCTTTCTATTTCAGGTCACCACATTTGGCCGGTTGTGTACTGCAGTCTGTTCAGTAAAAACAGTCGACGTTATTTTAAACTACAGTTTTTGGTAAGTAGTTTTCATAAGTAATGTTGCGTCATTTCATTACTACTCTGGCGATCAATTAATTATATTCATCCGATATTTTGGAAAACGCTAAGGAAATATTTTGCGATTTGCTATGTCTATATGTGATACTTGAAAGGAGAATTATCGTCGTTCTGAAATATCACTTGCAACATAAACGTATTGTTTATGAAAGTTGATGCCTTTGATTGATGTAAATGTCTCTTCTAGCAATCTTAATTATTTATACCATATTAGTGGCTATCCTAGGAATCATGGATTTCGCTCGTCAGTCAATGATAATTTCGTATTTTTAAAGTGAGGTCAATTTCTATAACTTAAAACTTATCAAAGATAGAAGATTGAAATCTGATATGTTGCAAATTTTTAGCTAAAGATTAGATTTATAGAAGTTTCAAAAAATGTTAATGATATGATGCAGAGCTGTTTAAGATCATTTAAAAAATGATTTAAGTCAAAGATCAAAGATACTTTTCATTTGTACATTTACGATTACGATTTAAATTAAAGATCGTTTTGTATATAAAGAAATATTTAAATAATAAATCTTTTTTATATTTAAATATTTTTTACATTTTAAATCATTTTAGGAAATATTTAAATCTTTTCAAAAGATTTAAATATTTTTTAAAATCTAAATCTTTTGAAAACATTTAAATACTTCCTAAAATGATCTAAAATGTAAAAAAGATTGAAATCATTTGGTTGGTTATGTACCATTAAAAACCGCTTAGAGCGTAATCAAAATGTTATTTATATAAATTAAGTGAAAAAAAAAAGCAAAAGTGTGACGTCACTCAATCTAAATTTTAAAAAACAATACAATCCTCAATAGGTACGTCAAAATAACATACAAAAAAACAAATTAAAATGTTGAACTTCACCTGTTGATATGGCTTGTGGTGCACGGAAATTGATTGTGTCCCACTGGTTTTAACTGCGATATCTTTAACAACGCTGGTTGAGTATAATATGAATTAGTATCTCTTCTTTCCTCTTTTCGAAATCAAAACATACCGACCAATTTGCCTACAGAGAACATTCGGAAAATAGTTTCCTTATTTCACATTATTATGTTTTTAATTTCATGTTTTCGTATTTTTTGATATATCATATAAATTTAAAAAGCCGTGGATAAAATCATGATATCTGAACTGTTTTAATAATTTAAACTAATAGAATGGTAGTGTAACAGGCTGATTTTGCCACTATAAAAGATTATAAATTTTATTTTATCTGATGCATTTAGCAACTTTTAGATTCTATATTTTGTGGTAAGAATTATTGAGTTCGGTTAACTAATTATAAATCCATTTATTTCATTTATTGTCAATCAGTTTAGGGGACTTCCAGTTGTAGCATTTATTCATATTAATTCGTTATACATACGGTTTAATAATTCAAAATATGTATTAGCTTTTATAACACTGTTGCCGTAAGTGGCTATTCTGATCATCATTTTTCTTATGTCGTCCTTCTGCAGTTTGTGACTGTCTTTATTTTAGTGGATAATCTGTTGGCTCGCTTAGGTTTATCAAACAACTAGTATAAAAATAATTGTGATATTATTTTAAGTTTGCTTATTTTTATTACAATGATGATGTTTTATTGCAGTTCTGTATTTAGGAACTGAGTTAATAACCTACCTTTGATCCTCGTTAGGTCGGTCAAATTCATATATTACTTTCGGTTTGAGTACTTCACTTCCAATTTCAGACTGATATGGCCGCAACTTGTTGGGGGCACTGATTTGCTTTGAGATACTAGTGCTACTTTTTTATTTACTTGTTAATTCGAGAATAATTGTTAGTTATTACATTTTTGTTTTTCTAGTAAAACCTAGTACCTGTTGCTTATTTTCTTCTAAGACTTGGATCTCTGCATAGATTGCTCATCGTTGTTTCTTCTCATGGTGCTCTAGGGATTTAGGTCGTATCTTTCAGATATTTTCCCGTGGTTTTCCCTTATTTTTTTAAAGTTTTCTTTAAATCGTCAATGTTTGTTTTCCTTTATTATATTTTAGTGGATTTTGAGGTTATTTTGTAGTTACACCTTTTTACCGACAGTTGGGGACTTTGATATTTGGGATTTCTACTTTATATTTATCTTTTTAAGTGGCATGATATAAGTTTTGGAATATTCGATTGATAGCCTTGAATTTAGTATTACTAATGGACTCTTTTCACCTAATTCTAGCTGTCGATTGGGATTTTTATAGATTTATTATATTGTTTAGGAATATTTCCTATTATTTATTGAAAAATTTAATTTTAGCTCATTAGTTGTTGATTCCGCAGTCGTTTTAGAACGCTTAATTCTTGTTTATTATCTTAGAAGTGTTCCACGTATCGACTATTTCTTCATTTCGACAAGTGCTTTCGTCACTACCATTTTTTTTTCTGAACATACGTTTGTTTTCTAATTCCTTGCCGAAGCAAATAGATTGAAATCTATGATCTCGTTCTTCTAGAAATACCTACTGGGAAGAGAGGAAGCGTTTTGCCGTAGTGCATTTCAACCTTTTTGTAGTGTGTTTAATACTGCCCTTCTAGGGGATCTGGGATTGAGTCACTAATTAGTGCTTGATACAACCGTTTTATCGCGATATTCGTACTGCACCAGGTAAGATTTTTTCTGAAATTTATTTTAAATTTATTTTTTTACTGCCTGCCGGCATATGGCCGCCATGACGCTAAAGGTTATTTTCCATTATTTCTAGAGGCTTTCCGAGCTCATCTTATAAGACCGAGGCAGTTCATCCTCCAGGCCACCCTCATAACTCAGAAATTAATATAGCTAAAGGTTTTTTGTCTAATTTAATGATTTAATTGCTTTTATCTGTGGTATTTTTTTTACATCGATCACCAGTTGCATCGCATTCCATAGGATATTTTACCTTTTTTTTAATGTAACTTTAGTTTTGATCGTATGGGGAAGTTTATATTTGTTATTTGCACTTTTTGTATTTCTTTTATTTGCTGATGGTTACTGAAAATCCATTGATAAAGTTTGGGGTGATTTGTTTTATAGAAAATATATATACCAGGGGGCTTTAACTTCTTCATTGAAGTAGGGGGTACGGTCTATTTGGTATTGGGTTAAAACAGGGTTTCACCACCGGAGCCAGAAACCGTTACAGGGGTTTTACAACCGATTTTACTACAGGGGCCAGAATCCATTACAAGATTTCACTACCGGGTTCCACTATAGGTTTCGTTACAGGGTTTCACCTATGGTCTCCCTTTCACCTCTTGGGTGGCAAAGGACTCTCATTCTCGAGCAGGTGACTTTGACCTTAATTGCTGAGCTTGCAGCCTTTTCATCAACAGACCTTCGGTTCTAACGTGGTATCGTTCCGATTGTTATTTTTTTATGTTGTTGATTGAGCTTTAAGATAATTCTTTTGTTTTTCGGACGATTGATATAATAGTTAGAATTATTTTAATATAAATCTAGCGTTGTTGGCCGAGCTTTTACGAAGCTTTCATTAATTTTATTAAATCTTTTATTTTCTGGCCAATTGATTTAGTTATTGTGGTTTTCGTTATTAACTGATAATATTATCATTACGGCATTCATTATTGGTGCGGCTACTAATTGATGCATTTGGATTTATATATCTGTATTAATCTTAAGTAAACCAAAGTGATCACTTCGGATAGAAGTGCTTATATCTTTTAGGTGTAAGGCATACAGTATCGAGTTTACCAACATAATTGGTCTCATCATATTGTACAATCATCATTAATTACTTAATAGTTTTTTTTGTGGTCATTCCTTTGTTTTTTAAATTCCACTGTAAGATTGTTGCAGATTTAAATTAAAAAAAAACTAGAAGCCAATAAATTTTACTATTGAAGGAAAAGAAAAATGTAATAGCTAACAATTATTCTCGAATTAGCAAGTCAATAAGGAAGCAGCCGTAGTGATTAAGATTGTGCATTCTTGTTTAATGAACCGTGCCTAACAACTCCGCATAACACCAGCGGAGCTTTTCCAATTTAGTAGCAGAACTGGTGGCGCTCTCGAACTCCACACCTGGAGCCGGGTATTGCACACACTACTCTTCAGTGTTAGGTTCGCTCTAAAATCCTCTCTTTTTTTTTAAATTAATAAGAAAAATATGTTGCAGTAGTTTTACCAGTTATTGGTACAGGGCCCCCGCAAGGGTTATCAACGCCCGCGTGCCGAAAATATTTTGGCGCCCCTTAAAGGGTGGAAAAAAGCGCCGCTGGATAATCGGCAAAAAATGTTTGGGTGCCACGCCCAAATTTGTCCAATATTTTTTATGAATTTAGTGTAGAACGGATAAAAAAACTATCAGCAACCTTTACTAAATACCTTAAGACCTTTATGCTATTAGTTGTTACATAATACATTTTTAAAATTTTTTATTTTTTTGTTTAAGCATTCGACTAAAACCGCATTTTATTTTAATTTTGTAATGAAACGACAGAGGTTTCAAAACTAAAGCTTTAAATTATTTATAAAGACATAAACCAAACAATAAACAAATAACAAATAAAACATTTAATTAGGATCAATCCAGAAATTAAATGGGTGTTTTTCTAGATTCGGCTGCTGCAAATTCTTTTAAAATATCATCAAAATCAATTTTATCGGGTATCTCTTGAGCTAAGATTGCCAAATCAGATAATCTTTCTTGTGACATGGTAGACCTCAAATAATTTTTAATTATTTTTAATTTAGAGAATGATCTCTCACCAGAAGCAACAGACACGGGTAAAGTGAGGAGGATTCTTAAGGCAATACTAATATTTGGTAGAGAGGAAGTTAGATTGTTTTCAAATATATATTGTAGAGCTTCAAGGGGATTTGACGCTTCAGGTAATAATAAGATCCTTAGGGCTTTTATCTCGTTAAATAAATAATTTTCTTCCACGTCAGCCTCCATCTTTTCCTGATCAGTTAGCTTTTATTGTAGAGCACGACAGCATTTTAAAAGATCTTCGTCATTTTTAATTTAAACATATCACACATAAAACCAAAAACGTTATCGTAATCAGATAGCATATCGAACCTACTATTTAAAGAGCTTAGTGTTTGATCAATTATTTTCAAAAAGGAATTTATTTTAAAAGCGGTTTTTGGATCTTGAGGTGTCTCATCCGTGTGTTCATAATCGAACAATTTTGGTTTATACTTTCGTCTAACAGTATTTAATGGAGGAAAACCTTGCTCTATCTCAAGAGCAGCCGCTAGTTTTCCAGCTTCAGCAAGTTTTTCCTCGAAAACATTATCATCTCTACAATTTTTAAAATGATCAGCTAAATTCTTTAAAAAGTTTTGGCACACTTTAATGGCAATCGCTACACTTTGCATCATTTTGGTTTACAATATTACTCTGGAATAAAACATCATACCAAATTATTATACTACAAATAAATTTAAAAGATTGAATATTTAATAAAAGTTGCTTATGTCTAGTTTCTATGTTAAAAGTATCATTTTCGACTATTTCTATTATATTTGAATAAAATTAAACTTTAGCGGTTTTATAGCATCAATCCTACTTGACCATCTAGTATCACTTAGGGGTTTTAGATGTAACTGAGGGACATGCTTTTTTATAACATCCCATCTTTTTGTGGATGAAGAGAAAAATACATAAAGCTCTTGTACAATATTAAAAAAGTTTACTGTTTCATTTGAAACCTTAGCAGCATCATTTACTATTAAATTTAAGCTGTGTGCAGCACATGGCACAAAAAATGCCCTAGGATTAGCATCGAGTATGCCTTTTTGCAACTATTCGCCCCATTATCATACCCTTGACCTCTCATGTCTTTAATATCTAAATTTAAATTTTTCAAAAGTCTCATTACAAAATTATATAGCCCTTCCCCTGTAGAGTCGAATATTGGGTTAAATGCTATAAAACTCTCTTGTATTTGGACCTTTTTAGAACTGTCATTTAGAACGACATAACGCAAAACGAGGCTTATTTGCTCTGTATGGCTTGCATCCGGTGTACAATCTAAAATTATTGAACTATATCCAAAATATTATTTTTTACTTTAGAAGCCATTAATTCAATAATTTCATTTTGTATCTGGTAGCCTAAATAATGGGTCATTCATAAAGAATTTGTTTGTGAGTTTTGCACTCTACTAATGTGCTAATACTCAGGATCAAAAGATGAAATCATCTCGTCAGTTTTGAGGAAGTTCCCATTATCATATTCAAAAAGTATTTTAGAAGAACCTTGGAAACCTAGACACTGTCTGAATAAAAATTTAACAACTGCAACAAATGTATGTATATATTGGTATGACAAACGTCATACCAATATATTTTTTTCAGTTTCTAAAATCCGTAAGTGATCGTTTACAGTTGTGGATAATTTTAATTTTTTTTTTAAATTCATCTATTTATTCATGTGAACGTTATGTGCAATTGATGTTTCATGTCTTATAATGGCTAAGGATAAATGTTACCAATCAGAAAAACCATGAGTATCAGAAAAACTAGTAGAAGTCTTACTGAAAAGTTTACAAAAACAAAATACCGAATTTTTCGAAACTGAGTAAATGAGCCAAATTCTTTCTGCTGCTTCTCCATTTCCAAAGTACTTACATGAAATTTTTTTTTTGTTTTTATTAGCAGGAAATTGATAATTACGTCCTATCAAAGGAGGGCCACGATCAACCAATATTCTGACTTCATCGTTGGTAATGCTTCTGGGCCATAAACCGGTAAAACTAGTAATCTCAGTCCCCACTTCAGTAGAAGCTTCATCGTCTGAAGTGTCACTTGTAGTCGTAGTTGTTAGGATGGCCGACTCTACAGAGGCTATATTTTCAATACGTGTTAATGTCGATGGTTCACATGTTGGAGAAGATGGTGATGGCGCCGCTTTAGAAACTGTAATTTCTTCTACCTCTATCGTTTCAGTTTTGGAAACTTGACTTGTTTGCAAGAAATGTTTCATACTCCCAGCCATCTTCCCCCTTTGTTGGACTCTAACTTTTTTTGCTCTCGAAATTTTGCACCAGAAGGTCGTTTTCTCTTCTGTGGCTTTAAGAAACACTAGATCAAAAATTGGTAAGGACATTTACCCATGACTTCCCTTGCACAAGCCCCATCTTTTTGAGAACGCCCCGTAAATTTTTATTTTTATGAATCTAAACCCTAAACCCGAGCCTCTAAACCTAAACGAAGTTAAGACCAATCTGAAGCACATACCCTGTTCCTGTTATAATAATTAATTTTTGACAAAGGTGAAATATACAAAAATAAAATAAATAATATAGGTCCAGGGTGCATATTAACAAAAAAAATAAGTACTTGTAATAAAGGGTTTTTCAATAGTAACGCTCGATGTTTGGCAACAGCGCATGACGAAGTCGATCAGACAGGTGGCATCTTAGGTAGGCGTATTCAGTTAGTCTTTACATTTCATTATGAAATGTTATACGATTAATTCTAGATGTTCTATTCGGCAAACATTCCGTGCACTTCGTTCAATTTATGGTATCGACGGTCGTCCTTCAGAGTACACAATTCGCCGACTAATAAATAAATTTGAAGCAACCAGGTCGCTTTTAGATCAGACAACGCCTGTACGTCAGCGAAGCGCAAGATCCATTGAAAATATTGCTGCGGTCCAGGACAAGACAAGACAATCCATTCCGCGCCGTGCTCAATAATTTGGCCTTTCTTCGACGTCATCTTGGCATAAGGATTTAGGGCTTCACCATTTTACAGTGCAACTAACCCAAGAACTAAAGCCCAACGATCATAGACAGCGGCGTGCATTCGCTGAGTGGGCGCTAGAGCAGTTGGAGGTTGATCCTGATTTTGGGCGAAAAATAATGTTTAGCGACGAGGCTCATTTCTGCCTAAGTGGCTTCGTTAACAAGCAAAATTGCCAAATTTGGAGCGACGAAAACCCAAGGGAGATTCATCAGGTCCCACTCCATTCCGAAAAAGTCACTGTATAGTGTGCACTGTGGTCCGGCGGAATCATCGGTCCATATTTTTTTGAAAATGCATTGAAAATTGGATCTCCAGGATTCAAACCACCAGGCGAAGCCGCGGAGAACATTTTGCCGATATAATTTTTAAAACATAATGTGCTCACATACTTATGCTTTAAAATAAAAATAAATACATCTCACTTTCACTTACACAATTTGTTTTATTACATTTCGAAGATAGAGCGTTCCTATTGGAAAACCCTTTATGATGGTGGCTCAAAGGCGAAACGTCAGGTTTCAAATCTAAAATATCTGAAGAAATATCAAAATCGATTCGATTTTTTTCACGATTACAAACAATACTTCCCTATTTGAGGGAAATAAAAATAATATTATGGTATTAAGGTATGGGCTAAATTAGGATGTGCACTATTTTAAACAGAAAAAATAAAATTACGAATTTTATAGACCTAATAAAATGCTAATAGTGTATGTGGGTATGGGTATGGTACTTACCATTTCATAAAATTTAATTTAATCACAACAAAAAACAGTAAAACAAAACACAATAACACAAAATACAAATCAATCTTTTTAATTTTTAATTATCTAAATATTTTAATTTTTTGCGTCTTGACCCTTAAACGTTGCCAAATAAAATATAAATTATTTGGACTACGACGACTCCCCCTAAAATATAAATTATTTGGATTACGCCCGGCAAGTTCTAACAACTTCTATGCAAACTTGTCGAATTATACGAGTATTGGATATTGGATCATATTGCATATTCAAATGTGAATATTGATGATTGATTTTAAAAATGTAATGTTTTCTGTTCCAATATAAGGAATTAGGTAGGTAATTACATGTATGAACATAAACTTCGCTTAGATTATTAAAAAAACGATTTCTTTGGTGCCTTGCTCGTTGGAAATTGTTCAAAATTAAAAAAAAAATAAAATTTAGAAACCTTCGGTCCTTCGGTTTTGCACGCGTGTGCCACTCTATAAGGGGTTTTGGCGCCCTTATAGAGTGGCGCCCGCGTGCGGTGCACGCGTTGCACACGCGGTTGTGGTAGCCCTGTATTGGTATTCGATCAATATATCGTTAATCTAAACTTTTGCATGAATGCATAGCCTACTAATTCCACTTCTTCTCTAGCATGACTCTTCCACTGATCTATGTAGAGAAGTAATCATTCAATTCAATAAAACACACTACTAGCCTATTAATTTATACAGTACTAGGTTGCTTTCCATATATTATCGGCATTGATACTTTATTCTAGAACACCCACACTTAATCCATTATACTTTATCCTAAATTAGAATCATTGACTTGATTAGAATATGGAAATCCAGCAAATAACAACCAGCGTTGGAAACATTATTATGTTAGTATGTTAATAAACCTATACAGAGAAACAACACTTATCTTTATGTTCAATCTAATGATGATTTGATAACTGAAACGTATCGCATTACGCCCAATAAAAATTCTTGTTAATACATGTGAAATAGGCTTTTTGCATAGAAATAGCTTTCTTGTGATATTTATAATATATTCCTCATTATCAGTGATAATTCGATGTCGATATAAAATATTTGAGCGCATTTATGAACGGCTTAATTTGTCTTAATTTCCATCAGATGTTTAATGAGATAAGGTAATGTTTATTATTATTACGCCTTTCTAGTCAGAATAGTAAAATACATATAAATAAAATGACGGTCGTTCTATTTTGATGACTGTGGCAATATGATAGCAAATGCCACAGAGAAGATGCATGAACGGTGCAAATACTTTGAAGAACTTTTAAAGCCAGATTTAGAGGACCAATTTTTGATCTTTTATTAACGGACTCAGAAGTGCCAAAACCGGGGCCAAAACTTAAAAGAAAATCCTAAGAGATCTTGGTAAAATTAACTTAACTTAATTTATCTGTGTAAATCCACCTTTGATCTCTTCGATTTACGAGTTAATAATAATAAAACACTATTCTGCATGTCAACATCATTTGGCAGTGTCAACTTTTACCTTGACCTTTAAATATGCTTTTTAAATTTTTATGCGGTCGTAGAAAAATAATGTTCCCAGCTCATGCGTAAAGTCCCTTTCCTGCACCCGAACTCCACTTCGCGTCGTTCAGGTAACGGCAATCGCGCGCGGAAAATATCTATTTTAATGTCTAAAATACCTTTTCAAAAAAAATGCCTTAATTGCTCTTAAAGGTGTTTATTATAGTGAATACAAAAATATTTTAATTACAAAGAGGTTTTTCTTGGTGCTTATTCGTTTTAAGCCAAAAAATACTTTATTAATTAGCCTTATTTTCCTCACTGTATAATAATTTTGAAGCCAACTGTATTATTGCTTTCGGACTATATAAATAATACTATTTCCTAGCTTAATCTGTAAAGGTTTTAAAACACATTTGAGGCCTAATCAATTTCTAGAACTCTACCTGATTCCAAACGAAAACCATGTATTGATGATGACACCATCAAACCCAGGCGCCTCGCCGGCTTTCCTATCTAAATCGAAATGTACGATTTACCCTCCGAATTCTAAGTAGGCCCTATAAGGTATGCAAATAATAATCATGTTCTGCAAAGATATTTAAATACTACTGTTAACTTCTTCTAATACATTTTATTTACCTGATTTTTCGTCGTAAATGGATAATTTGAGGTAAATCCTGTTTAAAAGCCTATTCACTGAAGAAATATTTGTTGGAGAGAAATCAGTCCTCTATTATATTGATCACTGACAAGGATAAATACTTAACGGCTTATTTAACTGGACTTAGTATAAGTCTATTATATCCAGTAGAGAATAATAGTTCATAGTACATTTAAGATATTTAATGTATTTTGGCCCTGAATTTTCGATATGCAAAAATTACTTTCTTACCAGTGCGTCAAAATCTTTGCGCTACAGGGTGTATTGACAAATTGAGGTTCATTTTTCCCCACATATGTTTTTGTCGATAATAATTTTAACAGTTAAGTATTATGATACATTAAGAAAATGTTTTAGAGCATTTACATTTTATTTATAACTATTGCACCATAAGTGAGTATAATTTGAAAATAATTCGGATTATATTGCGATGCCAGTAAAAAAAATAATAAATTTGATTTATTTTTTTTTATTTGTTCACGGGTCGAAACCCATTATTGCAATAAACGTGCGATAATGCTAATTCACAACGCAGACTTATAAAGTTAAAAAGATAGTGTAGAACTATGAGATAATAAATAACAAATGACTATGGGTACACTACACACAGTTCCCAATGAAATAAATACCAACATCCAAATAATACCGAATTTTTAGATGAGGCGAGAAAAAGTCTAAATCATTATGATAGTTTTGTCAATCTAATGGACCGTGATAAAAATAAGTTTAATCCTTAATTGGTAGGGATACAATTCTGGTAAAAGGTGTTTTTAAACGAGTGCTCCTGGGAGGAGCAAATAAGGGTAATTTTGCTAAAAGATGTGGGCTATGGCTAAGATTGTTCATTATGGAAGGTGTGTAACTTTTTATTGTAATTAATAATAAGCGAATTTTGTATATTATAGAGTGTATTAAAAAATAAATAACCTAAATATTTTTAAACTTTAGTTTATTATTTTACTTTAGATAAATAAATGCTAATTACTATTTAATATTATATTTACTCTTATTAAATAAGAATTGTGACTAAAATTAACTGGAACTTTTAAACCTCCGGTTAAATTCAAAGTTACTGTCATTCGATAGATTATGAAAACCTAAGATAGGAATGTGCAAATCGTTTTCTTTGATCCCGTGCAGTTTAGATTTTAGAGCCTGTAAAAGTGTCAAAATGCTCGACTTGTAAATATTTCGTAAACAGCTAAAGGATATTATACACTAAATATGTTTAGATTTCTCCTGATAGTCCAAAAATGTAGTAAATGGGTATTCTATTTTAAAAACAGTCCATCCATAGTACAAGTCTTTTGTTTTTGGTTCAAATGAATTCTTGCTTCAATGTTTAAATTTAGCCGAAAAAAATACAGGGTCATTTTTTATATTTTCCCACCCCCTTAACTTTTTTGTGCCACTGTTTAGAAAAAAGATGTAAATATAAAAGTTGTAGTGCTGGAGAAGTAGTTCTCTGAAAACATATTTTTGTCTATACAGGGTGTTGCAAAAGGTGCGAAAAACAAAAAATATATTTCTTTTAAATGGGACACCCTGTGTATTTCTCCTCAGGACGAAAGATCTTTATTCTCCGATTACAAAAGTATATAATTTGTCTAAGTTTGCTTAAGCCATTTCCGAGCTATTTGCCTTTAAAAGTTGACAAACCATGAATTCAAACCAATCGAAGTAGCCTTGCTCGGCATTAAGAAAAATATGAAATGTGTCAAAATAGCCGTGAATGACAGTGGCAAAAACAGCTATTATGTCAAATTATTGGCTCTATTTGTTATGAAGGTTCCCTAACTGGTGAAAGATATTTACAATTTTTAAATCAGGAAACAGAGATTCTCTTGGTATGCTTCCAATTCGCCAATCTGCTCAAATAATAGACGGGGAACCGTCCACTGGCCACCACACAGCCCAGATCTAACGCCCTTAGATAATGCGTTTTTGTGGGGATATTTAAAAACAAAGTTTATGCTCAGAGAGGTGCCATTATTGAAGAGCTCAGGGTGAGAATTGTATACTATATAAACGACCTTAACCAGGACAATCCACTTTTTATTACCCATGCAACAAATAAATTAGAAAGCGACTTCCGAAATTGTATCAATAGTGGGCATATTCAGCACTGAAACTTGAAATACTGAAGTTTTTATTATCAAACATGTTAAGATAGGAATTTGTATATAATAATAAAAAATTATTAAAACTTAAAAAGTTAAATAGCTCAGAAATGGCTTAAGCAAATGTAGACAAATTATATATTTTTGCAATCGGAGAACAAAGGTCTTTCGTCCTGAGGAGAAATATACAGGGTGTTCCATTTAAAAAAAGTATACTTTTTTGTTTTTCACACTTTTTGCAACATCCTGTATAGACAAAAATTTTTTTTCTGAGAACTACTTCTCAAGCACTACAACTTTCTTATTTAGATATTTTTTCTACAGAGTGGCACAAAAAGTTAAAGGGGGTGGGAAAATATAAAAAATGACCTTGTACATCGAATGGCTATTTTGGTTTGTTTAAAAAATAGAAGCAAGGTCACAAATAAGCCCTTGTTCAGTACTCGTTGGAACATCCTGTACATGCCCGAAAATTAGGTGTGTGCGTTCATGTTCACGTGTGTTGTGGCTACGCAGATATGAAACTAAGTTAGATATTCAACAGTTGCTTTGTTAAGATGTGTTTAAGATGCGGCTAACAGGTAAAAATAATATTGAAATTGTGGACTTTAAATAAATTAGTGCATCATGTAGGTATGCCAAATGTAAGTACTTCAATACCACGTACGAATTCTGGTGAGAGATAATTTGGCACGACGACAGAACAGCATATTTAATAGAAAAACGATGTTGTAATAATATTTTTTATAAAATATAGCTACCTGTTGCCTTATCACATGTAGAAATTTTTTACTATTCAGTTATTAGTAATTATTTTTCATTATCTATACTGTAAATGTTTAAAAAATAAGTAGAATGTTCTGATATGATGTAAGTATTCCATTCCAGAAATCGTGACTCGAAATTGACTCCGAAAGCTTCCTTCCAAATTGTATTTTTGTAACCCTACAACACACTGCAAGATGTAAAAAACACACCAAAAAAACTCTTGTAATAGTTACACTGTATGAATATTAACAACTTATTTTGGGGCCGTTGCTAGGCGCGAATGGAAATGATGGAAAATGTATTAGATCAGTGAACTGTGAATGGTGCATATGTGATAATGAGAAACAACGTATGCAACCAGTGTGACAAAGAATTTTAGTGGCCTGGCACCGGTAGCTGCTATCTGTCAAAAGTCAACAGCGTCAACGTTGGAAAAAATTTTCTTCGAAAACTGTTAATTTGGCGGTTACGTACGTACTGGCCGCAAGCAAAATGCGAGAAATACAAAATCTAGATGACAAACAATCAGGGAAAGATGGGGAATGGCAGAAAGTAAGGCGGGGATCACGAAGATTTGTGGTTGGAAGTGATCAAAATTCTGAAGTTTAACTCATTGCATGTCACAAGGCTGGCGCCTGGAATGCAATAAGAGTGACTGGAGACAGTCTTGAGGCCTAACTTCCCGGGCGTAAGATGTGAAAACCATCTATCCAAGCCACCCGAAATATACTAGTCTATGAAGGTCACTATCAAACAGGACGATTCCAAGAATGCCTGGAAGCGTGAAGTATGGCCTAGTGATTCGATCGTTTCCAGATTTTTTTGCGAAAAAGAACTAAGGCAGATCCCAACATTTGACGCAAGACAGCAACATAAGGTCATAGCCCCCATCAGAATGCAGCGCAAAAGGAGAGGATGTCCGATGGAGATATTAAAGCGTCAATGGCAATGGAGATGATGGTACACTTTCAGGGGAATACGGCTCGCAAAATAAAGATATTATTTATACAAATGTACAAAGTTGTATTGCACATAAGGATGATTTTTTATATAATATTGTAAGAATGTCACCGGATTGCCACATGGAATGTGCGCAGTCTCTACATGGCAGGAAAACTTGCCAACGTTGATGCGGAGATGGGCCGATTACAAATTAAAATACTTGGTCCCAGCGAAGTTTGCTGGCCCGGCTCTGGAAAACAAAACACTAAGCATGGCGTCATATACTATTCTGGCGGTAATGACCCCAACCATCAGTACGGGGTAGCTATCATTATCTCGTCTGAGTTAGAGAAATCAGTTGTGGACTTCATCCCTCTAGGAGACCGTGTCATGTTCCTTAAACTAAGCACCGCTCATCGAATCATGAACATCATCCAAGCATACACGCCCACAAATGATAAAGGCGGGGACATAGTTGAAGACTTTTATGCTAACCTTGAAGAAGCCACGAAACTCACAAAAAAGGGCGAGATCACAATAGTGCTTGGTGCCTTCAATTCTAAGATCGGATCTGGAGTTGGCGACGATGTTGTATGGGCATCCGGCCTGGGAGAACGGAATGCAAGAGGAAATTGTCTTGTACAGTTTTGCTGCGAACAACAGTATTGTGTTGCAAACACATTTTTTAAGCTCCATGCAAGGCGTCTGTACACATGGCGCGCACCTGCTGATCGCGAAGGACGAATTATAAGAAATCAAATAGATTTCATCCTCATAAAACGCGAATTTAAGAAGCTTATCAGGTCAGTCAAAACATATTCAGGAGCAGACACCAACAGCGACCATAATCTAGTCGTGATGGACATAAAGATACGGCGCTTTGTTAAATAAATCCAAGCTTGCGGTTCAAACTCGACGCATTGACGTTAAAAAACTGGATAACCCTGTGGTAACAGCACAAGTCAGCGAAAGGCTCGAAAACAGGTTTAAAAGTTTACACGTTTCTGGAAACCTAGGACAGTGCAAAGAGGTAGAACCCTTTTTGGTGCAAGTGAAGAAAACGCTAATTACAACTCAGAAAACTGATATAGGTTTTGTGAACAGTAAAAAGAAACAGAAATGGATGACTGATAAGATTTTAATTTTGATGAATGAACGAAGAAAATAGAAGTCAAAAAGTAAAACTAAATACACCCAACTTAACAGAAATATTCGCGTGAAATGCAGAAATGCCAAGGAGCGTTGGTTGGCGGAAAAATGTGATGAGATTGAGGATTTCCAAAGAAAACAGGATCTTTTTAACGTACATAAAAATATCAAAGAACTTACAGGCAGGGAACGGAAAAGGCAGAGCGGCATCTTAAAGAATTCCAATAACAAAATATTAGTAGGGGTGGAAGAAAAACTAAAACGGTGAAAGGAATATGTCGAAAATCTTTTTAATGACACACGACCGGGTTTTCCCCCACCTCCAGATAAAATTAACGAAAAGGGTCCCGAAATCACTAAAGACGAAATAAAGTATGCAATAAAACTTCAAAAGAACGGAAGAGCTGTATGCCCTGACAGCATGCATGCGGAAACTCTTAAGCTCATAGCCTCCGAAGATGGCACTGGTCTAAACCTTATTACGACAATTTTCAACCCAATCTACCAAATCGGCAAAATACCATCAAACTGGCTTAAGTCCACATTTGTTACTCTGCCAAAGAACACCAACGCATCCCAGTGTGACGACTATCGCATGATTAGCCTAATGTCCCATGTTCTAAAGATGTTCCTACGGGTCATTCAAACCCGCATGTACAAAAGATGTGATCTTTTGGTTGATCGTTCTCAGTTTGGCTTTAGGAACGGAATAGGAATACGTGAAGCCCTTTTCTCACTGAATGCGCTTACTCAGAGATGCAGGGACATAAATGTCGATGTATTCGCATGTTAATTCATTGACTACAGAAAAGCCTTTGATTACGTTTCACATCAAAAACGGGTTGATATTCTTAAATCCACTGGGATCGACGCGCAAGATCTAAGTATCATAAGCGAACCATAGTGGCATCAAACAGCAACAGTCAGAATTGAAGGATCTACATCAGAAGAGCTAGAAATAAGAAGAGGCGTGCGACGGGGATGTATCCTGTCGCCCCTCCTGTTTAACCTCTATTCAGAGGCAGTGTTTAGTGAAGCCCTTGAAGAAACAGATGCAGGCATAAAGGTCAATGGCATCTACATTAATAATATTCGCTATGCTGATGACACCGTGGTAATATCCAGTTTCTTATGGACCGCATCGTAGAACACAGTGAACGTTTCGGCCTCTATATGAATACATCCAAGACCAAGCTGATAATATTTTCAAAAACACAAACACACGCCATCTTAAGGTTACACGGAGATACCCTAGAACAGGTCTCGTCCCTAAAATATCTGGGTACGCTCATTAACCAGCACAGCGACGTAAAGGTCGAGATTAAGGCAATAATTGAACTGGCAAGGAAAACTCTCAACAACATGAAGACAATATAGGTAAACCGCAACCTTAACCTTGGTCTCCGGACTCGAATGCTGCGCTGCTACGTCTTTCATGTTCTTTTATATGGATGTGAGAGCTGGACCCTTGACGCAACCATGGAAAACAAATCGAGACGTTTGAAATGTACGCCTACAGAAGAATGCTCCGTGTCTCCTGGACAGAACGTAGGCCCAAGTTAGAGATTCTCGAGCGCATGGGAAAAGGCAAAGAGCCCCTTCTAACAATCAAGGAGAGAAAACTACAGTATCTGGGTCACGTCATGAGAGGTGAGCGTTATGAGATCCTCCACTTGATAATCGAGGGAAAGATCGAAGGAAGAAGGTCTGTCGGTCGAAGACAAAACTCATGGCTGAAAGATCTACGTGTGGGATGTCTTGGCCGGACATCCATAGAAATTTTCAGAGCTACGGTTTCTCGCACAATAATAGCCAATTGGATCGCCAACCTCCGTGCGGAGACGGCGTCCTAAGAAGAAGAAGTCACCGAAATTTTTTTCATTAAGCGAAAAACGTACAACAGAGTTATGCTTATTTTCGAATTAGATATCAAAAATTATAATTTGATAAGAAATGACTCAGACATACTGGTGGAGTTCTTATGTATATCAGGAAGGGCTTGGCTCATAAAAGCATTTCCAATTTTAACTCTGAGAAAAATTATTGGGGAATTGTGGCAGGGATTCGGATAGGTGGGAAAAGTGTGACTGTTGGTGTTCTGTATCATTCTCCAACCTCAAGCCACTCAATTTTTCTGAATGATCTTAATGAAGTCTATGAAAATCTACTATTGTTGGGGACTTCAACATTAATTATGACGCAGACATTTTTTATACCAATAAATTAAAACACGGCATTAAAATTCTAGGTTTATCACAGTACAGGGTGTCCCAAATTCGAGCCTCATCATTGTGATCTCGGGAACTAGAAGAGTTATGAGGTCGGTTAAACGGAGGCAAAGTTGCGCGATTTGATGCTGATCAAAATGCCACCTTGCAAGTTTAAAAATTCCGAACACTTCGGAAGATTTTTGGAAAAAACCGAATATTCGCGATTTAATTTTAATTTTTTTATAACTTTATTTGAATAGATATAACAAAACAAATTTCACATTTTCATTGTTACTTTTTCTGTTCTACAAGATGGTGTTATCAGATTTTCAAACCGACGTTTCGTCTTTGAGCTGTCATCATCAACTTTGTTTCTTTAAATACGGCCTTGGATTTTTTATTGCAGATTTTAAGAGCTTCTAAGGTCCCAAAATCAATGATGTATCGCACTTATTCGAAAAATTCATATTAATGACATTTTTCATAAGAACTCATGTGTTAGAGAGAGACAGAAAACAGATTTTTGGTAAGATCTTAACATTCAAAAATCGTTAAAATGATTTTTTTGTGAAAGTGCGATACAACAATGAGAATGTAAAATTTATTATTTGTTCCAAATCTAATCCCACACAACTATTTACTTGGGTAAACTGCTAAAAATATATATATGGTTTGAGGGTTGACACTTTTATAATTATATTATGTATTAACCATTCATATGCCATTCTATTTATACCATAATATTTTAACTTTTTTAAAAGTATAGTGCGATCAATTGTTTTAAAAGCACGCCTGAAATTCAGAAAAATGGCCATAACAAACTCGCTATTATCTATATCATCAATCCAATTTGCAAATGTCAGCTGCAATGCTAATTCACACGAATGTTTTTTCCTAAAACCTGATTAATTGTCAAATTGTAAGTTATTCTTTCAAAATACTCTGCAACGTGTCTGAGGACCACAATTTCCAAAACCGTCTCGAGAACTGGCAAACAATTAATAGGTCAAAATTCTGATGCCTCTATGCTGTTAATTACATTCGATATAGGGGTTATAATTGAGCATTTCAGCTCCTCTGGGAAACAGTCACTTTCCAATGTGTTCACGTACAAAAACATGACCCATTAATTAACATCACATTAAAAATCTGTTTTAAAGTTTTTGCATTTAATATATCATTCGCATTAGATTTATTATCAAGAGAGTTTATTATTACTTTTAATTCTTGTAGAGTTATAGGAGTAAAAGTATTGAACTTAGAATTTATTACAGGTAAACCTTTATCGACCCAATTCTCATTGTCGGAATGCTATTTATTATTTCCACGACACTATCAACAAAAAAGCATTAGCAATCTTATTAAAATCTCCCTGCACTATTTCATCCTCAAATTTAATGCAACCCTGACAAAAAAATGATTAAAATGACTTTTTTTGAAAAAGTGCGATACAAAAATGTGAAATTTATTTTGTTATATCTATTCAAATAGACTCATAAAAAAATAAAAACTAAATCGCGAATATTCGGTTTTTTCCAAAAATCTTCGAAAGTATTCGGAATTTTTAAACTTGTAAGGTGGAATTTTGATCAGCATCAAACTGCGCAACTTTGCCTCCATTTAACCGACTTCGTATCTCTTCTAGTTTCCGAGATCCCAATGATGAGGCTCGAATTTGGGACACCCTGTACATTAACAACCCTACACGCTGTGCAGAACATACTGACAGTATTATTGATTGGGTCATCGGGAATATTGAGGTGAGGTATAAAGTGCATGATGGTTCAAACATTTCTGACCATTGCATAATTTCATTTAAATTGTTAAATTTGCGATTACAAAATAATGAAAATGAGCAACGTTTTTATCGAGTTGTAAATAATAAAACCTTTTTTCTTCAAACGTCAGTAAATCCATCATTACTCGACTGTGTAGGCGGCAGTGAAGTGTCGTTTTTCCTCCGCGGAGCTTTACTGTTCACTTTTCCGCCGGCGGGCGGAGGTAAAAGTGTTGTCATATCAACATAGATACAATACAAACAAACATCAAAATAAGCGTCAACTATTCAAGAGCTCTTAAACTAAAATTTGTATTTATCACTCAATTTGTGTCTGCATTTCTAAAAATCACTAATTTAGGAACAAATTGGTTATTATTTAATCGAACTTACTCAATAACTGCTTATCAATACGGAATTAAAACGCAATCGAAGACGCAATTAAAAAAAAATAATTATTGTTGACAGTGTCCACTGACAGCTTTATGCGACATTACTATAGCAACAAACTGAGTCTATTCACCGACACCGCACCGGTCTAAGCCGCCTTGCGAACCCACTTATCTTTAATAATAATTATTATTACTATTAAAAAGAGACGTTTTTGCATTAATTTGTCGACATTTGAAGAAAAAACAGCATATTTTATTTGGAGGAAAAGTTATTTTTCATGGCTTGCTCTCTATTACCAGCCTCACTCCGTTCGGCTGTTAAACACGAGCGCGCCATGAAAAGTATTACTTTTCCTCCATATAAAATAATATACTATTATAATATAAATTTGAAGCGACTTGATGCAAATTGGGGGGAGACAATGAATTGCACTGGCGTAAACCTTATTCTTTCTAATATTATATCAAATTGTACTCAAGGCATTAATGAAATATCATCCATCAGAGTACTTTACATGAAAAGTAATAATGTACCTTGGTTTGATGCTGAATTAAAACAGCGAGTAAGAAAGAAAAAACAATGCTTATAGAAAATTCAAGAAATCCCAGAATGAAGTGGAGAAATCAAATAAATTATTATGTTAATTTGGCTAAGCATAAGAAAGAATTATACTTTCATAATAAAATTGTTTGCCACCGAAACAATAGTAAACTGATGTGGAAAATGCTATGTTAATCATGAAAATAAAGGGTTCAGTCAGGGTTGCATTAAATTTGAGGATGAAATAGTGCAGGGAGATTTTAATAAGATTACTAATGCTTTTTTGTTGATAGAGCCCTGGAAATAATAAATAGCATTCCCACATCTGAAAATTGGTTCGATAGAGGTTTACCTGTAATAAATTCTAAGTTCAATATTTTTACTCCTATAACTCTACAAGAATTAAAAGTAATAGTAAACTCTCTTAATAATAAGGCTAGTGTGAATGATATATTAAATGCAAAAACTTTAAAACAGTGGTTGTTTCCCAGAAGAGCTGAAATGCTCAATTATAGCCCCTATACCTAAAGTAATTAACAGCATAGAGGCGTGAGACTTTTGACCTATTAATTGTTTACCAGTTGTCGAGAGGTTTTTGGAAATTGTGGTCCACAGACAGGTTACAGGGTATTTTGTAAAGAATAACTTACTAGTTAACAATCAATCATGCTTTAAGAAAAAAATATTTGTGTTGCATTGCAGCTAACATTGGCAAATTGGATTGATGATATATATAATAACGAGTTTATTATGGCCATTTTTCTGGATTTCAGGCGTGCAACAATTGATCGCACTATACTTTTATGGTATAAATGGAATGGCATATGATTGTTTATTTGCAAAAGAGATTTCAAGTAACAAAAATTAATTTTGCCCCCTTAAATAAAATGCAGAATCAATTGGGGGTACCACATGGTAGTGTGCCGGGCACCCTTTTGCCTATTCTTTACAATGAAATCAACCCTTTTGACAGTCCTGATTTTCTAAATTTAGTTGCCGATGATTCTCTCCTTTCATGCAGTGGTTAGGATGTTGCAACTGAAAACATGAATAGGGAGCTAATTAAACTCGAAACATATTTAAATGTTAACAAATCGAAATTAAATGTGAAAAAGACCAAGGCAATGATCTTAACAAGATATAAATACCTGTCTGTGGATAGCAATAACAATGACATTCAAATATATGGGCAGAAAATTGAATTAGTAACAGAAATTAAATACTTAGGGTTTATATAGATAACGTCCTCAGGCTCTCTATATTAAACCTTACTGATTTTCACGTGTGGCTAGTGATTTATCAATAAATTCAAGAATTACGGTTTATAGTACTATGATTCAGCCGCACTTTAACTACTGCCCCAGTTTCTTGTACATGCTAGATAAAAATAATAAAATGTCTTTGCAAAAGTTGTAAAATAGGCTATGAGAATCATTCTTTCTTGTAATAGATATATTCCGATATGCACAATGCACTCATGCCTGGACTGGCTCACAGTCGCGGATAAGCTGACATTCTATAAAATGACATTAATATATAAGATTGTTAATAATCAGTTACTAGGTTATATGAATGATTACAAAACATTTAACAGAGATATACATAACTACCCCACCCGAAGTAGGGATAATTTGTACATAGGGAGAACTAATTCGAGAAGAGCAATAAACTCATTATTCTTTAAGGGTTTAAATGAGTATAACCGTTTGCCAGACGAAATCGGGTACCTAATCCTCTTCTGTCCCAGTGTTCAAGAGAAAGTTGTTCCTATATTTTAAAGAACAAATGTAAACTATACTTATACCATCCTCGTGAATCTCTTGGATTTCTTGGAATAGGGCAACTGTATATTATTATTTTAGTGTGATTTTGTTAGTCTTTTGTTATGTCTTGATATTTAAGCTGTAGTGTGTGTAATATTGATTTATAATTTTATATATTTCTTCGCTCTTCTTTGCCAAAATATGTTTCGGGAAAAATAATCATGCATGCTGATGATACTACGTGTATACTTAGTGATAGGACTGCGCAATGACTTAGTAATAAGATAGATACTGCTGTGAATTAAATGAAGAAGTGGTTTGAGGCAAGTAGGTTAATATTAAACGTGTATAAACCCAAAATTTTCCTGATTGAAAGTAAATATGTTTCTGTGAGTAATGTGCCTTTTCAATATGCTTTAGATACAATTTGTGAAACTGAAATATTGGGTCTCATTGTAGACTCAAAATTGACTTTCAGCGCTCATTTAAGAAACCTTAAAATAAAATTAAATTTTATATGTTACACTATTAGATGTTTGAGAGAGATAATTTGCATAAAAATTCTAAAGTGGGTGTACTATGAGTACTTCGATTCCAAAATGACCTATGTTTTACAGTTTTGGGGTGGTCAAGGCTTAAGCATTCGGATATTTAGGGCTCAAAAAAGATGCATCCGAATAATCCACAGGCTTGCCCCGCTGCTGGCATCATGCAAAAATTGTTTTAGAAATAGCAAAATTATGACCTTTACAAAATTCTATGGGGCACTCATAAGTGTAGAAAACATTATCCACTTCTACTGACCAGGCATATAACCTCCCAGACCAGATTTTCCACATAGCAGTGCATATCTGAATATTCCATTCTATCAGGGCATATGAATGTGGAACTGAAAGTGGCTAGCATTAATCTATTAAAAAAAAAATAAAGGGATGCTTATAAATAATGTCGTCTATGTTGTGTTTGAATTGAATTAAGTTTGAATCGTTTCTCAGTAAAGCTTGAGTGTGTTTAATTGTTATTATTCATCCATATACGCAGCTGCTTATGTAACCACGAGCCGTCTGGTTTAAACCATGTCGTGGCCCCTTATTATAGCAGTCTTAGGTTGTATTTAAGTTTACTCTGAATATTTTAGTCGATTTCCGGAGTTTTAAGCCGTTTTAATAAAAACAAAGTAAAGTCTATACTAAAATAGATAATGAAAATTAAAATGTGTATAAAAAATCCACACAAAAATTTAAAAAACCACAGGAATAATTGTTTAAAATAACCACAAATTATACCTCTTAAGTCGATAAAATACGTGAAGGTCGGTCCACCGCACGGTATCACAGCAGCGTAGGTACGTGTTTTAAGTGAAGGCAGAAATAAAGCACACCGTACACGAGAATGGAAGAAAATGAAGGAATAAACAAAGTGCATAAAGAGCTAGAGAAAACTAAAAAGGAACTTAAGGATAGTATAGAGACAAGCGAATCTCGGATTTTAGAAAATTTACATGCCAAAATTAAGGGCTTGGAAGAAAAAAATAAAAAATTGAAAATATCTCTTGAACAGTTGGAAATAAACAGTAAAAAGAGCAATGTCATCATTTTTGGCTATAAAAAAGAGGTGTTAAATGATATTCCAAAGTTTTGCCACGATTTTAGCAAGGTGCTAAAAGTAAGTGTCGATGAAGTAGACATAAGGGATGCATATTGTGTCGGAAACAATGAAAATTGTCCCATCAGGCTTCAGTTGGTGAGTTGCTTCCAAAGGAGGGAAATTTTGGTTATGGAAAAAACCTGAAGGGTACAGAGATCTTTATGTCAGCAGATCTTACGAAGAAACAGCAAGAAGAGAATAAGGTTCTCAGAAAGCATCTTAAAATCGTTCGGGAAACAGAACCTGACACAAACAGTTATCTAAGGGGTAATAAACTCTACATAGACTTTAAGGGATACACCTTAAAAGAACTAGAGGAAGGAGCATACATAATTAAACCTCCAAGAAGACTCACAAGTAGCGCCCCTCCATCCCCCTCGCCTAAATTCTCCATGACGAGATAATTCTCAATAACGACCAAGGGGACAAAAGTGCAAATAAAGTAACAAACACTAAAAAAGAAAATCAATCTAATGAAAAAAAAAATTAGCTAAAGAAACTGGGAACAAGCAAAACTTTCAATCCTCTTGTGTCACTTCTATCAATGGAGTCAAGCTACAAGGTTCAAAACCAAGAAATCTTTCTAGCTCATCGATAGATGGCAAAGTGATAACTAGATCGAATAACAAAAAATAGATATTTCACTTACTTTATGCCTTGTATATAGTGTCATCTATCAAAAAAAAAAAATCATATTTGTGTATAGTGAGTATCAAAACTTGAGTTGTCAAGAAAAAGTGTATATATAAATGTATAAGTGTATATAACATGAAGTGCAAATAAAAAAAAATGGATACATACCTAAGAGATTATGTGGAAGAAAAAGTGGACACACAAACTGTAAGTGATGTTAAAATATTTAACAGCAAGTACTCGTTAGAAACAAAAAATTACCTAAAAATTATTCACTGTAATATATATAGTTTAGGCAAAAACTTTGATAATTTTAGTTTGTTTTTAAGCACAATAGAGGTTAGCTTCGATGCAATAGTGTTTACGGAGACACATATACAAAATAACATCTTGGAAACACCATTTTTGTTGGAAAATTATGATATTTTATACAATAATGGAAATTTAAATAAAAACGATGGAGTTATCATATATATTAAATCCAAAATAGACTATCATTATTCTATAGTACCTTTAGGAGATATAAAAGTACTAGAAGTAATCCTAAATAACAAAAAATTTAAAATCTGTCTTAGTACAATTTATGAGTCACCAACTGTGGATGAATTGCATTTTAATCGAGAATTATTTGGTTATTTAAGTAATAAACAGAAAACAAACTTTCACATATTAGTTGGGGATATAAACATAAATTTGCTGGGAGATCTGGACTACATTGAGGAATATCAAAACATACTAGCTTCTTCTAACTTTGTTTTTACATAAACAAAATAACGAGACCACGATCAAAAACATGTCTAGATAATTTTTTTTTTATTAAAGCTCCGGCAGATCAAAGGATCATTAACTCATTTGTTTTTGAAAGCAATGTAACGTCAGATCACTATCCTATTGCAATATCTATACCGCACATTATAAATTCAAAAACAGGTGGTAGTGTTGGTAAAAAATATATAAATTACACCAAATTAAAAAATATACTAAAACGTGAAATGTGGTTGGATATTTACAACGAAAAGAATCCTAATAAAGCCGTTGAACTATTTACAGACAAAATCAGGAACTTTATGAATTTAAGTACGATGGTGTCTAAAGGCATTGCTGACAAGAAAAAAGTTTTTATTCAAAGGTGGATGACAAAGGATCTTTTAAATTCTATACAAGAAAAACATCGTTTGTACAATCAAGTAGTCCAGAGCCCAGCAAATAATGTTTTAAAGTGTCAATACAACAACTACAAAAATAGATTGAGAATTTTGATTAAAACTGCAAAAAGAAGATATGTAAAAAACCAAATTGATAAAAATAAAGGTTCTTCATCTTCATTGTGGAATGTCGTAAATTCAATTTGTGGAAAGTCAAAAAGTCAACACAAAATCGAATCTGTAAAAACAAAAGATGGAGACTGTTTATCAGACAAAAAACAAATTGCCAATGAATTTAACAGACACTACAGCACTTTGGGGCAAACCTACGCAGAAAAAATACCAGTTTGTAATGATAATATAGACGATACTGACAGACTGGAAAACAGCATGTGTTTATTTCTTGTGGATCAAAAATAAATTTTAGATGCCATAAATTCTTTAAAAGATAAAAAATGATGAAGTCAAAACAGAGACCATAAAGCAAATTAAAGATGAAATATTACAACCCATTACCTTTTTAAATTTGTTTGCACTCACTGCGAGACTAATATAGAAAATATGTCCAACTTTAAAACTATTATTCAAGATGAAACATCCAAACTTATGGCAAAAATTACAGAACTTGAGAACAAATTGCATGAGCTCAGTTCGGCGAACGTTGGTACTGCAGCCAACATTGTACCGGCTCAGTTTGAGGAAATCGTATCGGAGGTCAACGAGCGCAATATTCGTAAAAAAAACTTGGTTATATTTAATTTACAAGAACCCTTATCTGGTATGAATAAAGAACAAAGAATAAACAAGGAGCAAGACGATGTTAGAAATATTGTTAAATCAATCATCCCTGACTTTCAGATGAACGATTTTCATATGCATAGATTGGGCAAGTATGATCCTGGAAGAAACACGCCTCGACCTGTTAAAGTATTTTTCACAAGCGAAGACATTATTCATAAGCTAATAAAAAACTCCAAAAAACTTCAAGACTCGCAAAGTTATAAAAACGTAACTATTTCTTATGATAAAACCCCCAAACAGATTAGTTTTTATAAAGATGTAAAAGCGCAACTTATAGCTAGAGAAAATCAGGGTGAACGTAATCTTACGATTAAGTATGTACAGGGGATCCCTAAAATTGTATCTTTAAACTTATAAGGTCACCCCCTTCCAATATGAATATAAGCCAAAATCTTGTATTATATTATCAAAACTCTAGAGGCTGTAACACTAAAACTCATGAGATTTATAACTCACTGTCTACGGGCTTCTATGACATTGTGGGACTCACTGAAACTTGGCTAAAAAACGATGTCTCAAGTTCTGAACTGTTTCCATCTAATTATGAAGTCTATCGCGCGGACCGTAACTTCGAATCTCACAATGTCAGAAAGGGTGGAGGTGTACTGTTGGCAATTAAGGAGGAATTCAAGGTTGTACCTATTGATTTTTCCCATATAAATGAACATTTTGCATTAATAGATATCGTAGGATCTAGGCTAAGTATTAACTGTCACTGTCGCATTACTGTAATTATAATTTATATTATTCCGTCTTTATCCTATGAATATCTGGAACATTTTATTGAAGCACTATGTCTGCATGATGCTGTTTTGAACCAGAAGTTGATTGTTTTGGGTGATTTCAACGTCCCTCTGTTTGGTAGTAGTGAACTTGATATTAAATGCACACTTATTAACTCTTTTTTAAATATTTTAGATATAAAGCAACTAAACAACGTCAAGAATTGTACTGGACGAACCTTGGATCTTGTAATTTCAAATGTCAGTTGTGAAATCTTGAAATCAGACATACCTATTTCAAAGGTTGATTCATATCATCCTCCTTTACTCGTATATGTTAATAACTTAAACGTAGAAAAATCACCAACATTTAAACTGTGCAGAAATGCTCCCAAGTCATTCAATTTCCGCAAAGCCAATTTTCCCTTATTATATTATTCCATATTGAATGCAGACTGGGAAAGATTATTTGATTGTTTAGATGTCAACGAAGCTTGCGAAAACTTATATAGCTCTCTTAATAGTATGTTTCAGACCGCTGTACCTTTAAAATTAAGCCGTAAACGTCGGTATCCACCCTGGTTTACCTCGGATATTATACAATTAATTAAAACTAAAGAATCAGCCCACAAAAACTATAAAAAACATAAAACAATCTACTATTACGAAAAATTCAAAAATATTCGAAGTTCTCTTAAAAGTTTACAAAATATAGCTTTCAATAATTATTTACGTAACATTGAAACGAATGTTTGCAGAGATAGTTCTGAATTTGGAAGTACATTCAAATGAAAAAGGGCGACTCTAGAATACCGGGTATTTTAAGGGATGGTACTGATGAGTTTTTAAACCCGCAATCAATAGTTGATGCTTTCGCCAATTTTTTTCAGGATGTTTACATTGACTCTGATGCTAGCAACTTTGCCTCGTCTACATTACAGTATGGTCGGGGTAATTTGTCTTTGAGTTTTGTCCAGGAATCTGATATTGTCGAAGCTTCAAAGAGACTTAAAAACAAATTGACTTGCGGTACCGACTTTATTCCGAGCTTCTTAGTGAAAGATTGTATTGCAGCATTGGCGAAACCATTGACTTATATTTTTAACCTGTGTATACATACAGGTATATTCCCTTCTTGCTGGAAGATAGCTCGAGTCATTCCAATCTTTAAGAAGGGTGATAAATCGGAACTTCGAAATTATAGACCCATATCTATTTTATGCAATTTTTCCAAGCTCTTTGAAATTTGTATTCATAAACAACTATACGGACAAGTAAAGTCTTTCATCTCTATCGATCAGCATGGATTTATGGAACGGAGATCATGTGTTACAAACTTAAGTTGTCTTTCTGAGTATGTGTGTCAAACGCTTAACACTAGAGGTCAAGTGGATGTCCTTTACATGGATTTTCAGAAGGCGTTTGATCAGGTAGATATCAACATTTTACTAAAAAAATTAGATTATTTGGGCTGTTCCATGGGTCTATTAAATTTGTGTTCCTCGTACCTCATCGGGCGTCGGCAATTTGTGGAAATCGACGGCTTTCGCTCTTCTCAATATATAGTGAGATCAGGAGTTCCTCAGGGAGCAAACTTGGGACCTTTATTATTCATACTGTTTATCAACGATCTTGCATCAAACATCTCTTGTTAGAAAGCCCCCATTTATAATATGGGCTTTCTATAGGGCGAGACCAATCGGGAGAAAAACTTCGTAACGGTACGTCGGATCGCTCTGAAACTTATACCTATCGATTTGTAATCGAAAAAAAAATTTTTGATTTTTTGTCTGTATGTGTGTATGTGTGTATGTATGTGTGTATGTGATGGGATCGACTACAGGTCGCAATTTTGAAGGTAGCGACTTGAAATTTGGCATAGAGGTAGAGGTCCACGAACCCTCGGAACCTATTGATTTTGGTTACGATCGGTTAATATACAGGGTGTGAAAACAGGACAAGTTACCGTTTTTTGGCGTTTTTTGGCATTTTTGTCCGTGTAAACAAGGACCAACTTTTCTTTTTTTCGATGTCGAATGAAAGTATTCGGTAAGACACGTATTTTTGTTCCTTTGCTCTTTTGCTCTAATTGTTATACAGGGTGTGAAAACAGGACAAGTTACCGTTTTTTGGCATTTACAGGTCGTAATTTTGAAGATAGCGACTTGACATTTGACATAGAGGTAGAGGTTCACAAACCTTCGAAACTAATTGATTTTGGTTATGATCGGTTAATATACAGGGTGTGAAAACAGGATAAGTTACCGTTTTTTTGGCATTTACAGGTCGCAATTTTGAAGATAGCGACTTGAAATTTGGCATAGAGGTAGAGGTCCACAAACCCTCGAAGCCTATTGATTTTGGTTACGATCGGTTAATATACAGGGTGTAAAAACAGGTCAAGTTACCGTTTTTTGGCATTTACAAGTCGCAATTTAGAAGATAGCGACTTGAAATTTGGCATAGAGGTAGAGGTCCACAAACCCCCGAAGCCTATTGATTTTGGTTACGATCGTTTAATATACAGGGTGTGAAAACAGGACAAGTTACCGTTTTTTGACATTTGCAAGTCGCAAATTAGAAGATAGCGACTTGAAATTTGGCATATAGGTAGAGGTTCACAAACCCTCGAAGCCTATTGATTTTGGTTACGATTGGTTAATATACAGGGTGTGAAACAGGACAAGTTACCGTTTTTTGGCATTTACAGGTCACAATTTTGAAGATAGCGACTTGAAATTTGGCATAGACTTAGAAATCCACATCCCTAGAAGCCTATTGATTTTGGTTACGATCGTTTAATATACAGGGTGTGAAAACAGGACAAGTTACCGTTTTTTGGCATTTTTGTCCGTATAAACAAGGATAAAATTCTTTTTTATGTCAAATGAAAGTATTCGGTTAGACACGTATTTTTGTTCCTTTGCTCTTTTGCTCTAATTTTTACCGTTTTTGACTTATGAAGGATTTTTGTCAACTATACTACACACACTACACTTAACGTAACTATTTTGATTATTTTTCGAGCACAGGTTCGAATTCTATCGCGGAAAATTTTTTTTTAAATGGAAAAAATTTGGATTTTTTCTTCGAATAATTATTTATTATTTAAGATGCCTATATACTACAGGGGTGAATAAAAAAAATTTGATATTCTAGAAAAATTGTTTTTTATGGCAACTAAGAAAAAAAATTTTTAGTAATAATTATACGACTTGAAGACTTGATCTTTGGTATGTGGGTATGAGTGATGAAATGTTAACGATTTGTGCTGACTATAATTAGTTACAATGGCAACCGAAAAATAATATAGCCTAAATTCCTTAAGGATTAATATCGGAAAGAATTGTGTTATATACAGGATCGTTTTACTGGTGGAATTTGATATTGAAAAATTGGTTGCGATGGTAACCAAAAAAATAAAAATGGTCATAATTAGGTAATTAGGTAAAATTTAGAGACTTGATATTGGATATATGAGTTAAGATGATGAAATGTTAACGAGTTATGTTAACAAGAATTGGTTACCATGGCAACGCTAAATGTAATGCAAGATGGCCCACAATTTATGGGTGCCTTGTATGTGCGCGAGCCTAAAAATTATATAGGATTCTGTGCGAGTTTTGCGAGCCGGATTGGTTCGACATGTGCGGTAGGCCGTGTCAGAAAATAAAGGAAAGAAGAGTAAAAGCACAGCTTATCTCTACCGAAATCGGAAAGTTGGAGTGTCGGGCACTGCGCCTACCTGGGAGTGCTCTGGGCGGTTCAGTTCCACGGCCTCGTGATTTTTCAGGCAATGTTATGACACGAAGCGAACTGAATTTAAAATGAATATTCGCTTCAAAATCCACGATAAATTCGTCCGAAGATACGGCTATCGCCCTAAAAAGGCCGGAAATTTCGGATTTTTATACAATTTTGCAATGTAAAATCGTTTTTAAACGGATTTTAGACGATAAAAGATCATATTTTAAATTAAACGAACTGTCAACAGTATTATAAGTAAGCATTTAATCAGCAATAAAATAACAAAGACTATCTAACTGTAAAGTCACTAGGCATACATAATTTTATTTGATTTCTTCCACAAAAATATGTTTCGTATACCAGTCATAAAAAAGGACAGCTCTAATTATAATTTTTAATGTTACATTTTGCTCATCCCTATTATTTCGATGGCAACAGAAAATCGACGATACAAATAAATTCAACGTCGCCATCGGCTTAAGTGAAAAGTGTAAATTGTGGTGTAAATTAAATTTTATTCAGTTATTAGTGACTTACTGTGTGTTATCATGTAAGTAAATTTGCATTTTTTTACATAAAAGTAAAATTTTCCCTAACATAATATTTTAGTGATAATTTTTAATTTTTGTGCCTTTTGAAATTGCGACATTTATACAATTATTAGACTGAATTAAATGAATGAACATATAAAGTTACTAGACACACATCATTTTATATGATTTATTCGCTTATCAATGCAAATATTACGTTCGTTGGTTAATTGTTACGCGCCGTCGCTATGGGAAGGGTTTGGCTCTTTGATTGCGTTCGCTCGCCATTATTTCAAGCCTGCTGTCGCCATCTCACGGTCAACCATTTAAATCCTAAATCTGGATCGAAAAAATTATCTTTTTGGAATATTATTGGTCAAAGGTCATGGCGCTTTCTCGTGTTTATTAAATAAAGGCCAAATTTAAATTAAATTCAAAGCACCCATATTTAATATTTGTGTAGCGTACTTCATATTGGATTAAAAAATAGTCTGCCCTAAAGCCTTGAAAAATAATATCGTGGAAGACGCGTAAAGTGAACCTAACCTAATTAATTTAGGGCTTTAGGGGCGCAATATCGGTTAAATAAGTTCGATTAGTTCAATTCAGTTGCGTGAAGATTGTAAAATCCACTATTTTTTGGTCTGGTTAAGATAAGGTAACTTCTTAATAATGTTTTTTCTTGGAAAAAATTTTTTTGGAAAAATTTTGGTATCAATCCATTCGTTTTTTATTTTCTTTACAAAAAAGTGAGAATTATTGAGATAATTACGTTTGTTTGGTAAAACATTGATATTAAATGTTCGTAAGGTCGGTGCAATAAGCCATATTTCCATTACAGACGCGACGTTTTTAAAGCAGTTTAAGCATCAAGTAGGCTTTGCACAATGCGAGGCAAAATGTCAAAGTTAACAAAAGCCAAATTTAAAACCATTAATGTCGATATGCTGACAGCATTTCGAAAGCTTTTTAAAGATCGTGATCGAAACGCAATAAAAATGGAAATTCAAGGTTCATTCGAGCTATATGAAATCGTATTACATTATAGCGATGCAGAACTATACGACTTTTTAGTAGGTAGCGCTTCGTGCAAGCCATACAATTTGCAAGTGCGTAGTGCCTTAAACGATACGGAACTAATCCGAAGCTAACACAAGCTATAACTCAAACTAATCCAAGCTAACCGAAATTGTTTCTCATAGGTTTGCATGAAGAATGGCGCGCAAGCCATTCTTCATGCAAGTTCGTAGAGCCTTAAAGGAGGTGAAACTAACCCAAAGCTAACCTAAACTAACAAAAACTTACCAAAGCTAACCCAAGCTAACCCAAACTAACCCAAGCTAACCGAAATTGTTTCTCTTAGGTTTGCAGGCAAGTGCGTAGTGCCTAAAACGAAACGAAACTAACCCAAGCTAACCAAAATTGTTTCTCCTACGTTTGCATGAAGAATCGCTTGCGCTTCGCGCAAGCCATTCTTTATGCAAGTGCGTAGAGCCTTAAAGGATACGAAACTAACCCAAAGCTAACCTAAACTAACCCAAACTAACCAAAGCTAACCCATGCTAACCCAAGCTAACCCAAACTAACCCTAGCTAACCGAAATTGTTTCTCATAGGTTTGCATGAAGAATGGCGCGCAAGCCATTCTTCATGCAAGTGCGTAGAGCCTTAAAAGAGACGAAACTAACCCAAAGCTAACGTAAACTAACCCAAACTAATCAAAGCCAACCCAAGCTAACCCAAACTAACCCAAGCTAACCGAAATTGTTTCCCATAGGTTTACATGAATAATGGCGCGCAAGCCATTCTTCATGCAAGTGCGTAGAGCCTTAGAGGAGACGAAACTAACCCAAAGCTAACCTAAACTAACCCAAACTAACCAAAGCTAACCCAAGCTAATCCAAACTAACCCAAGCTCACCCAAGCTAACCCAAGCTAACCGAAATTGTTTCTCCTACGTTTACAAGTGCGTAGAACATTAAAGGAGACGAAACTAACCCAAAGCTAACCTAAACTAACCCAAACTAACCAAAGCTAACCCAAGCTAGCCCAAGCTAACGCAAACTAACCCAAGCTAACCGAAATTGTTTCTCTTAGGTTTGCATGACGAATGGCTTGCGCTTCGCGCTACCCATTTTTCATGCAGGTGCATAGTGCCCAAACCGAGACGAAACTAACCCAAGGCTAACCCAAACTAACTGGGAGTAGTTCGGACTATGTCGTAGGTAACGCAGACTAGCATGGAGTAGGTCGTAGGTAATGCGGAGTGGCTCGGAGTAGCTTCGAGTAGGTCGTAAGTAGCTTGGACTAGGTCGTAAGTAACGCGGAGTAGTTTGGATCAGGTCATAAGTAGCTCAGAGTAGTTTGTAGATAGCTCGAACTAGGGCGTAGGTAGCGCGGAGTGGTTCGGACTAGCTTGGAGTAGGCGAGTAGGTCTTAAGTAGCGCGGAGTAACTCAGGCAGCCTGAAGTAAGTTGTAAGTACCGCGGAGTGGCTCGGAGTAGGTCATAAGTAGCTCAGACTAGTTTGGAGTAGGGTGTAGATAGCCGAGAGTAGGTTGGAGTAGGTCGTAGGTAGCGCGGACTGGTTTGAAGTAAGTCGTAGGTATCGCGGAGTAGCTTGGAGTAGGTTGTAAATAGCGTGGAGTGACTCAGACTAGCTTAGAGTAGGTCATAAGTAACTCAGACCAGTTTGGAGTAGGGTGTAGGTAGCGCGGAGTAGCTCGGAGTAGATGGTAAGTAGCGCGGAGTTGCTCGAAGTAGCTAGGAGCAGGTCGTAAGTAGCTCAGAGTAGCCTGGAGTAGATCGTAGGTAGCTAGGAGTAGGTCGTAACATTGTCTGTATTTATATAAACAATGGTCGTAGGTAACTCGGAGTGTAGTTCATAATAAGTCGTAAGTAGTTTGGGTTAGTCTGAGTTATTACTCACTTCTCTTGCTCGAATAGCAAACACAACAACCAACCCAAACTAACCGAAACTAAGTAAGAAAATAAATTTTTCCATAAAACAGATTTGATTACATTAATTTGAGTTAGTTTCTGTTCGTTTTACTCCCGGAGTGTGCGGAGGCCAACGCATGAAATGTAGCGCGCTTATTTGGCTTACTTTGGATTGGCTAAAAGTCGAGTAAAAGGGCGATCACTTTGTCTTATTTTCAATAAGAGAAATGTGCAACGTTTGGCAACCTTGACCGAGACTTCCGTGCCAGTGTGTCAAATGTTTCACGTTTTAAAATTTGCTTGCTTCAGGTTTGATTTTGATTTTCACCTGCGCAAGTAGTAAAGTGTTTTAGTGATTTTACACAAGTGTAAACTCAAATATAAATTTATTTTCATGATACATAACATCGAAACGTAAACATCGATGTCAATATCGATGTTTGTGACATCGATGTCAAAAACATCGAACATCGGTAACAAAGGATCGATTTTTTAAAAACATCGATGAACATCGCCCAGCACTAGTTTAAAGTCCTTACTAAAACTTGAACTTAGTAGGCCTTGCTCCGTGCCAGTGCGTCAAATGACTCAAATGTCATTATTACGTTTTAAAATTTGCTTGCTTCAGGCAGAGACTTGTCTGCTTCAGGTTTGATTTTGATTTTCACCTGCGCAAGTAGTAAAGTGAAAGTGTTTTAGTGATTTTACACAAGTGTAAACTTAAAACTTGAACTTTGGAGACTCAAAAGTGGTGGTTCCTCAAATTTTCTTGGCTTTATTGAAAATTTGCAAGCCGGACAACCTATAAATTATCTTTTCAACCGGACCCCATGTAAGTTGTAATAATTTAAAGTTTTTAATAATTTGTATATAAAAATATTCACAAAATGAATGATACCTAGTTGTATTTATTAAAAAAAATTGAGTTTTTTGTCAAATTTGACATTTGAAAAATACTACTTGATGGTTAAATTGTCTTTAAAAACGCCACTTCTGACATAAAAGTATGGCTTATTGCACCGACATTACGAACATTTAATATCAATTTTTTACCAAAATTTTTCCAAAAAAAAAAACATTGTTAAGAAGTTACCTTATCTTAACCAAAATGTTATTTTTAATTATGTTCGATCATTTCTAAACAAGTTCATGCGTTAAAAATAAAAATGCCAAATGGTTTTTAAAACAATAAGAGTAAATTTAATCAATTTTTAAGTCAGTTGGTATGGTAAAATGGGAAAAATATAAATTTGGATTCTATTCATAGTGAAGGAAACAAATTTAATGTATTATGCGTAAGCTGCATATTCATAACATGCCAGTGCTACGTTGTGAATTTTGTCTAGACGATAAAGATAATAGGTTTGTTCCCACAGAATATCACCAACAGTGAATTGACAGTTTTCAACCAATGCTAGCACGCATGTCGGTTTCTGATTGATCCGGAACAGCTTTGTACATACATAGAATATAAATGACTTTGTAGGACAGCTGACAATATAACCGCACTTATTTTAAATATATACTTTGTTCATGTTTTCATTTATATTTAATAGATACATTTTAACTACCTAATTAGTTTGTTGTTTACTGTGACATGCTTCATTCAGTTAATTTTTCTTTTATATTTTATATAATAATACATACCATAAACATTAAACTCAAAACAATCACCATGACATCAAATAGGAGAGTCTGTAATACTTGACTTGAACTCGACAACTTTTAGAAATACCTATATACAGGGTGGTGCAACCAAGATGGGGTGGACGATTGTGGGTAAACGGTAAGGAATTTCGAAAAAATATTTTTTGCATGTTGTTGATAGTCAAATACGCTATGTTTTAAAAATATAGCCATAATACAGGGTGGTCCGAAAAAGTCGTGGCAAACCAAACTTGTATTTTTTTAAATGGAACACCCGGTATATAATTATCCCAATTTATTCTCCTCTTGATTGCAATCACTTTGATATAAGGTTTATTAGGGCTAAAACTTATAGTAAGGGATTGAGGCGCGGTTAAACTTGAAAAAATGCTCAGAGTTCGGTAATTATTTGACAGCATTTGAAATAGGTACAGAAAAACCAAATAGTTTATGAAACGTATCATATCCTTGAATACAATAATCGCTTACAATTTGTTTAAAATTATTCATTGTTATACAGGGTGGCCAAGTTTTGCAAATACACCCTGGACTCATTTTTTTTAAATGGAACACCCTGTATATTTTATTTTCATGTTAAAGATAACATTTCTAGCTTTCAAAAAATACCATACATGATACTTCTCTGACCAATAGTTTTGTAGTAAAATAGCACTGAAAACAAATTTTCTTATTTCTTCCATTAACGCGGGCGTGCCTCAGGGCGCAATACTTTCACCAACTCTGTTCTTCATCTATATTAATGACCTGCTGACCGAAAGTTTTGAGGATAACAGTACCCTTGTCTCAAAATTTAGATCTGAAAAACTTTTACGAGCTACTGAGGCTTATTACCGCAGACAGGAGCAGATTACAGCAATTAATAAAGACCTGGAGAAAGTTCAAACTTGGGGGCGACAGAAATTTGGTCCAGTTCAATGCAGCAAAGACACAAGCAGCCACGTTTACCAAGAGGGCCAATAATTCGGACCCTGACATCATTATGGCAGGATCGACCATTCCTTCATCCTCGTCAATCGGACTGCTGGGTATCTCGGTCAACAGCAGTATGTCCTGGCATGACCACGTTGCTAACATCGCAAAATCAGCTTCCCAGAAGCTTGGTGCGCTATTTCGCAACAAAAAACTGTATACACCGCAGCAGTTACTCTTGCTCTATTAAGCGCAAATAAGACCGTGCTTAGAGTATTGCTCACATATCTGGGCTGCCGCACCAAAGCACACCCAAAAGCTGCTGGATTCCATCTAGAAGAGAGCTGTTCGTCTTGTCGGCGATCCGGAGTTGCCTCGGAATCTGGATAGTCTGGAATACCGCAAACGTGTGGCCGAGATGTCCCTATTTTACAGATACTTTTACGGCCGATGTTCCCAGGATTTGACCCACCCCATCCCGCACCTGGCAACGCCTGCCAGACAGTCACGACAGACGGCAAGAGCGCACCAGTTCGTCGTACAACTGGAAACACCTATAGAACATCGCTTTACAAAACCTCCTTTGTCTAACGCACTGCTTCACTCTGGACTCACTCACTCCCAGGATCTGGGAGTTCCCCCCTAATTACAACCTACAACTATTCAAGAACCGTGTCAATCAACATCTTCGCACACACACACCGCTCGTCGAGCGCCATAGGATTTCCCTTTAGTGTGTGTGCCACTACCATAAAAAAAGAAACTGATATTATCTTTGATTGAAACTGGTTTTTTAATTTACTTTACGTTTCCTAAAAACAATAATTTTCTGTTTCTTGAAATATTTCTAATAAACATGTAAAAGTTTCGGGTCTCAGTTTACTTAACTTATGATTATTAGGTCATCTACACTTAACTTGTGAATAATGAATTATGTTCATTATGCTGTAGTAGCTTTCACAAATTCGTAAATCAACTTAAAATCAGCATAATCGTATTAGAATGCAGAAAATTTGATTTCAGTGCTATTTTACTACAAAACTATTGGTCAGGGAAGTATCATGTATGGTATTTTTTGAAAGCTATAAATGTTATCTTTAACATGAAACTAAAATATACAGGGTGTTCCATTTAAAAAAAATGAGCCGAGGGTGTATATGCAAAACTTGGCCACCCTGTATAACAATGAATAATTTTAAACAAATTGTAAGCGATTATTGTATTCAAGGATATGATACGTTTCATGAAATATTTGGGTTTTCTGTACCTGTTTCAAATGCTGTCAAAAAATGACGGAACTCTGGGCATTTTTTCAAATTTAACCGCGCCCCAATCTCTTACTATCAGTTTTAGCCCTAGTAAACCTTATATCAACGTGGTCGCAATGAAGAGGAGAATAAATTGGAATAATTATATACCGGGTGTTCCATTTAAAAAAATACAAGTTTGGTTCACCACGACTTTTTCGGACCACCCTGTATTATGGCTATATTTTTAAAACATAGCGTAATTGACTATCAACAACATGCGAAAAATATTTTTTCGAAATTCCTCACCGTTTACTCACAATCGTCCACCCCATCTTGGTTGCACCACCCTGTATATATAGTGCGCCCAATTGCAAGCGTTTCGAGGGTCAACAACGGCTGGGCGAACCATACTATATGTTCCCCAAAATAAACTGGAACCAACCTTTTATATCCTTCATGTGATTCTCAAATAATTTGACATTTTCAGGTTAAAACGAGTATAAATTTAAGAAAATTTGACATATATGTGTTAGTTATTTTTAGAGTTTTCAAATATAAAAATTCAATTAAATTGAAAAAAATGTGGCATTTATAGAGCATTTTAAAAATTTGTTTACAAACCTCTCAAAATGTGTTTTGTTTTTGATATGCGGTTAACTCGCATAACTTTAAAAGTTATGGTAACTAATTGAAAGCAAATTTAATTCTTAAGCCTAGTCCAGACCTATATTATTTTGCCAAAATCAAAAGTCTGCAAACATGTGCCCATATTTTCTTAATTTTCTATATTTATACAGGGTGGTCAGCTAAGCGCGCCTAGGTCAATAGCTCCTAAACCAATAAAGTTAGGAATTTCGTTCATATGCCTATTTATACTATTCATAAGGGACAGTATCAGGAAATATTTTTGAATAGACAGGGTGGCCCAAATAAGTGTGGCGATATAAAAGTTTTTTTTTTAATGGGACGCCCTGTATTTTTTTTTATTTCAGTTCACCTTGATGCACAGTGTTTTTATAATAACAATTATTGTAGGTATTGAAATTGTTAACTGTTTTCTAGTTATAGACAATAAACCATTTATCTTATTTTCCACGATAAATTTATATTAATAGAATACCTAGATGGCTATGGAAAAGATATTTTATTTTTATATTATTCATTTATATTATAATTACAGTTAATTTTTTTATGTTTAAAAAAAAATTAAATAAAAATTGGTCTTCAACAATACTTGCGATAACGTTGTTATCGTTTTGATGAATTGTCACAAGCTTTTCTCTATTTAACTGTCCCAGTTCTGTCAAATCTATTAATCGATATTTGAAATGATTTTGCATCTAAATTGTGTGTTGATCATATAATCGGGATGCTAGTAGACATTTTTTAAATATTTTCTGAAAAATTATGATATGTGTAAAATATAAACATGTTTCTATAGCAGCCTGGGTATTCTTTTAATATAAATTTATTGTGGAAAGTGAGATGAATGGTTTTTCGTAAATAAATAAAAAATTGTTTAGAATTTCGACACATTTTACCTAATCACAAAATTGCAACTTTTCAAGAAAAATTACATTATTATTAAATCATGCATGCCGTAATAGAATCATTATTATATTGTTTTACTGAAATTTTGAGTCATTTCAGGGAATGACGTTTTACGCCGATTGCCTACGACATATACAAGGTGTCCCAACGATAGAGTAAAGCATATTTACGACGTGTAGGTGAAATTTTAAAACAAACTACATAGGGGATGTTATACATGTTCAATCAGGGCATATTTTAAAAATATTTTGAATTACACAGGGTGAATCAAAAAAGTGTTGAAACACTAAGTTGAATTTTTTTAAATGGGACACCTATATTTGATCTGCATTTTGAATTTTACATAAAATTCTAACACTTTTATATTACATAGTCGATAAATGCCTAAATCTTATAATTTCGAAAATACTTATTTAATTTTTTTTTTAATATTTTATTTTAGTATACAACTATGGTTATCTATAAAAACTTTATTTCTGCAAATAAAATTAAAATACTTGTGGTACAGGCATAGTTTAAAATTGTAAGAAGTGACTGGTTTAGAAAGATCGTAAACATAATATAAAGGGTGATCAAAATTAAATATCAAACTTTTTCATTTTTGAACCAAGATATTTCACTTTTATTAACTAAGATATTTTCAAAATTTCTTGTGGTTTTTCAATATTTTGCAAATGTTTTATTAAAGTAAATGGTTATTTAGCGCACAGCTGGCGTCTCATAGCGTGTCTGTACTAAGTTACAACCTTCAATTTAGTGTAGAACAAAAGTTAACATATGGTCAGAAATTTAACATGTAAAATCCTATGGTGCACGTTAAAAAAACGCAATGTATTTCAGGTCATAAATTGCTCTTCAAAAAGCTGACAATATGCCTAAAACGAAAAAACTGAGTTTAGACCAAAAGAGAAACTTGAAAAAATTGCTCAGGAATTTAAAAAAAGACGGTGCCGTAAACAACGTAGAAACTTCTTGTGGAGAGTCGGCATCTAAAGAAAAACAAAAAGAGGCACAAAGAAACAGCATGAATATAATTAGACAGCGCAATGAAGAATATAAAGCAAAAGAAGATGAAATAAATAAAAAACGAATAAAGAAATTAAGACAGTCCGAAGAATTTAGAGCAAAAGAAATGGAAACGAACAAAAGGCACATGAAAGAAGTTAGATCGTCTGTTGACTATAAAGCAAAAGAAGATGAAATAAATAAAGAACGAATAAAAAAATTAAGACGGTCCGAAGAATTTAGAGCAAAAGAAGATGAAATAAATAAAAAACGAATAAAAAAATTAAGACAGTCCGTAGAATTTAGAGCAAAAGAAACGGAAACGAACAAAAGGCACATGAAAGAAGTTAGATCGTCTGTTGACTATAAAGCAACAGAAGATGAAATAAATAAAAAACGAATAAAAAAATTAAGACAGTCCGAAGAATTTAGAGCAAAAGAAACGGAAACGAACAAAAGCCGTATGAGAGAAACCAGACAATCTAATGAAGAATACAGAGCAAAGGAAAATGAAAAAAATATATCCCGAGTTCTGATCCTTCGCCAAGATGACACATACAGGCAAGCAGAAAGAGAAAAAGACAAGCGCAAGAAACAAACGGAAAGACAACAAAATCGTCTAACGGAAATCCTCAACAACGTTCGAGCAATGTTAAATAGTGGCCATGAAACGTTTACGAATTTAATCAAGGAAGGACCCACGCAAGAATGTACCTGTTGTCATCGATTATGGTTTCCCCGAACTTGCAAACTGGCTTACAAACCATTTGTAATTTCCAAATACGGTAATGCTCTCTGGGAGAATATATTCGGCGCATCAGAAAATGAAACATACCTTGTGTGTGGATCCTGTTACCAAAGCATCTACAAAGGAATGATCCCTTCACTATGTTACAAAAACTATGAAATTATATTCCCGATTCCGCCTGAGTTACAAGATCTGTCGACATGCGAAGAAAGGTTGGTCAGTCCAAGATTGCCGTTCATGCAGATAAAACGCCTGGGCTACGATCGTCAATGCAGTATTAAAGGTCAAATAGTGAACGTCCCAATATCGATCGACACCACCGTAAAGGCTCTGCCAAGAAATATGGACGACGACGGTACTATTCAGTTGAAGCTGAAAAGGAAACTCAACTTTACCAATGACTATATTTGCCAGACAATTCGACCAGGAGTTGTCATTAAAGCGGCAGAATATCTGGTAAGTCAGCCACTGTACAAAGAGTTAAACATTTCTATTTCGGACCAGTGGTTACAAAATTATCAAGCGATGCAAAATCAAAATCCTGACGACAATGATGCCGAAAAAATCAATGAAGTTCCTGAGAATCTGGAACAAGAATTGAATCAGCTGTTGCAAGAATTCGAGAGAGAGGATTTCTTTGATGAAATCAATCCGGGTGGTGAACAAACCTTACTGGATAACGATGTAGTGGAAAATATTGCTTTGGCTCCTGGCGAAAACCAAAAACCAATACATTTAATGAAAGATAAGTATGCTGAAGAACTTAGTTTCCCGACAATATTTTGTGGCAACAAAAAACAGTTTAAAGGTAAACTTTCTTATAGCGAAATTGCAAAATTACAAGCTTCACATAAGGATAGGAGGTTTGCCCGAACTGATTTTTTATTATATATGTATAAGAAAAAGATTCTATTTCAAGTTATCAGTAATATTAACGTAGCAATACGACAAAAGATAGGCAAGGAAAAGTACACGGCTAAGGAAGTGCGAACAGTAGACGTTTTAGCTGGCTTAATTCAAAGTAACAGCGGATATAATTTTTTAGGAAAAATATCATCAGCTCCTGTCTACTGGCAGAAACAAAAAAGAAAACTAATGTCAATGATAAGGCAATTTAATGTGCCCACTATATTTTTTACAGTGTCTGCCGCTGAGACAATGTGGCCAGAATTGTTAGTAGTTTTAACAAAAGTAGTCGATAAAAAAGATATTTCAGAGGAGGAGGCGTTAAATCTTCCCAATCAACAAAAAACTAGATTAATTCGTAGTGATCCTATTACTTGCGCAAGTTATTTCAATAACAGGTTCAAACTTTTATTTAACCAAATAAAATCCACCTCTGGAATATTTAAAGATTATCCTATAGAAAACTATTTCTTTAGAGTTGAATTTCAACATCGAGGATCGCCACACGTACACTGTTTGTTATGGCTAAAGGACGCTCCTATTTGCAATTTTGAGAGTGAAGAAAGCATAGCTAAATGCGAAGAATTTATCGCCAAACACATAACGTGTGACAGTACTTTGGAAAAAGTAGCAGGACTAATACCATATCAGACACATCACCATAGTAAAAGTTGTAAAAGGGAATTTCGAAATGTGGTGTCGTGTCGATATGGTATACCTTTCTTGCCCATGGACGAGGTAACGATATTATGTCCAACAAAAGTAAATGAGAAAGATTCATCAAATGCATCCAGTAAATTTCAAGAAATTAAAAAGTTTCTTAACGAAAATAAGGATAATGAAGTTTCAATGTCTGACTTTTTAGCCAAGGAAAAGTACATTGATACCATTAAAACAAACATTCGAAAGCCAATGGTATATTTGAAACGATCAGTCAAAGATTGTTTCGTAAATCCATTCAACGAAGAAATACTAGGAATGATGAGGTCAAATATGGATATACAATTCATTTTAGATCCATACGCATGTTGTAAGTACATTATCAATTATATTAACAAGTCCGAACGAGGTGTGTCTAAATTATTAAAAGAGGCAATGCAAGAAATACGGGCTGGTAATTATGATGTAAAACAACAATTACAAAAATTAGGTAACGTTTTTATGAACGCCAGTGAAGTAAGCGCACAAGAAGCCGCTTACAGTGTATTACAATTGAAAATGTCTGAAACAAGCACTCAGGAAGTATACATAAGCTGTTTGCCACCAGACGACCGAGTCAAGATGTTGAAAAGAAAAACAGAATTGGCATTATTAGCGGACGACGATGTGAACATTTACGAAACTAATTTATTAGATCATTATATTGTTCGTCCGCAAGAACTGGAAAATTTGTGTCTGGCCGAATTTGTGGCTGATTACAATTTTATCACCTATGATGAAAAAAAACACGTAAATACAGATCAGCTTTTATGTACAGATAAAAGCGGTATATTGAAGAAACGTCAACATTCTAAAGTTTTAAGTTTTAATAGATATGGGTTACAACAAGACCCAATCAATTATTACAGACAACAACTAATGCTTTATACTCCTTGGAGAGACGAGCAACAAGAATTAATCGACGTAAATCAAGAACAACTATACGTGGCAATGTTTGAACAAATTAAAGAAAATAGAAAAAAATTTGATGTTTTAGATATGGCGATATTAGATGAAGCATATGAAAATGCTCAACAAGAACATGACGAAAATGATATCATACCGGATTTGTCTCAACACGAACCCGATCCCGAATATCTGCCATATGGTTTAGACGATCCCGCGGTGGACGTCATTGATGGTTTAAGGAATAACGATCCAAAAGAACCGAGTGAAAAAAGAGGATTCCCAACACCACTTCAAATTAGCGACGATGAGTACAATCAGTTGATTAGTACTCTTAACGAAAAACAGTATGAATATCTAACTCATACTTTAGGTAAAGTTAAGGCAAATTCTCCATTTTATGAGATTGTGTCAGGTGGTGCAGGTGTTGGTAAAAGTCGTTTAATACACGCTATTTATCAATCGATTTTAAGATATTTCAACAGTATTCCAGGTAACAATCCTGAAACAATTAAGGTAATATTAACAGCTCCTACTGGTAAGGCGAGCTTCAATATTAACGGTATGACATTACATTCTGTTTTTTCTTTGCCCGTTAATCAATATGCTGGTCAATTGATACCAATAAGTAACGATTTAGTTAACACTTTATACACGAAATTGGCCAAACTTAAATTGTTAATTATCGATGAATTTTCAATGGTCGGTGCCAAAATGTTTGACAACGTAAATTCCCGTTTACAACAAATATTTAAAAGTAAAGATGACTTTGCAGGCATTTCCATTATTTTAGTTGGTGATTTAAGACAATTGCCACCTGTAGGTGATAAATGGATTTTTTCACCTGCATACAATGATCCATACGCTGTAATAAACGGTAGGTTGTTGTGGGATAAATTTTCATTTTTTGAATTGACAGAAATTATGCGACAACGAGACGATAAAAAATTCGCTATGGCATTGAATAATTTGGCCGTGGGTGAAATGACTCTAGAAGAGGTGTCCTTACTGAAATCACGGGAAACCAAGGAGGACGCAATTCTTCCAGAAATGACCATACATCTATTTAAAAGCAATAACGAGGTAGACACATTCAATGCTTTAAAATTAAGTCAATATAAAACAGATAAAGCCACTTCACTTGCTGTTGATAAAGTAAAAGGTTCATGTAATGATAAATTAAAAGCAAAACTGTTAGAAGATGCAACAAATTTGAAAAAAAGTGAAAGTTTTGTTTTAATTCGACTATTGCTATTACAAGTGGATGCAAAATACATGGTTTCATGTAATTTAAATATCGAAGATGGATTGGTCAATGGGGCCACAGGAATCCTGAGAAAAATTACTAGATCTCAGGACGAAAGTCCCAAAACGGTTTGGATGGAATTTCCAGAAGAAAGAGTTGGTAAAAATATAAGAAAAAAATACCAAACTTTAATGATTTTAGAGGGTTTGCCCAATACGTGGACACCAATAGAAAAAATCGCAAAACCTATAGATATGAAAAAAGGCAACAAGATATCAGTCGAAAGGAAACAGTTTCCGTTGCTGATCGCTGAGGGTATAACAATACACAAGTCCCAAGGCTCCACTTATACCCAAGTAGCTGTGCATTTACAAAAGTCAATAGCCAGAAACGCGCTTTATGTAGCGTGTAGTCGAGCTACAAGCCTTTCAGGTCTGTATCTTTTTGGTTCGTTTCAGGCTCCTCGAAAAGCAACAGTAGCAGATAAAAGTTATGCCGAAATGCAAAATTTACGACAAAATAAAGTGCTTCAAAGTAGTTTCAAACAACACATACTTGACGAACGTGAAAAGGTCACAATTGTGTATCAAAATATTCAAAGTTATCTTAAACATAACAAATTTGTTAAAAATAATCCATTGTTTATGTGGTCCGATATAATTTTATTTGTAGAAACCTGGGTAAATACTTCAGATAAAATTGATATTCAGGGATACGAATGCTTCAGTAACATTTGTCTTCCAGATCATCATAAACCATTTGGAATTTTATGTTATAAAAAAGTTAATGTTGAAGTAAAATTGCTCAAAAAAATTAAAGAAATAAACGATTTTCGTGTATTTCAAGCAGTAGTGTTTCAACTGGGCCAATTCACTGTGGTAGTTGTTTACATTCCTCCAAAATTTAAAACAAAAAAAGCTATTGATATTTTATTAAGCATTTTAACAAATATCGATGGAGACTGTTTAATTTTGGGCGATTTTAATTGTGACATATCCGTTTCGGAAAATAATCAATTAGTTTCAACACTGAAATCAAAAGGTTTTGAATCTAAAATAAAATCAACCGCGTCAACTACCAAAGCTTCTACAAACATAGATTGGTGTTTTTCCAACAGTCAAAAAATTAAAAGTGAACTGTTTGATACGGTTTATAGTTTTCATAAAGCTATTGCTGTAAACTTATACAAAAATGATATTATTACAGATGGTTTGCCTTGCAATAATAGTTCAAGTATCGATGCAAATGCACAAGATCAAAATGTTGATCCATTGCCTGCTCAATCACCAATTATTAATTCGTCGTACATAGAGGAAATAATTCTAAGTGAATCATCTGATTCGGACGAAGATATGCTTGAACATGTTTTGTCTGAATCAATGATGGTAGATACGTACGAGGATGGTAGGTATTGTCACAAACCATTGGAAAATCGAGATGGAGTTTCATGTTATGCTAATTCAACAATTCAGTGTTTAATTTCTTTACCTGAATTTCGATCGTCTGTTAGCAAGGCTAATACTCCGATTAATATTGAAATTAATAAAATTATTTTACATCAAAAATCTAACACCATAGGTATTAGAAACACAGTTGATGCTGTTTTTAACGAAGCTAGACAACAGGATGTACAGGAATTCATTACCTATTTATTCAATAAATTGGACAATGACTTTCTTCAATCCATACAAGTGTCTACGGCTGATGAGCAATACTGTGAATTATGTAATACCAGTCAGGTAACAAACATCAGTGATAATCAACAGTATCACTTTGTATATTTTCCGGAAACGGAACAAAATGAGATTTCTTTTAATGATTTTTTCACGTTTCAACAAACAGATATTAAGTGCCCGACATGTTTGTCTTTCATTAAAATAAAATCTCATTTACAGCTAGTGAACAAATACCTGTTTATGGTATTTGTTCGATATCGCAGAGAAAATAACGAATCGATCAAAATTAATTCAAAAATTATCGATTTTAATCCCGAAAGAATTACAATCGATAATCAAGTGTTTCAATTTATATGTGTTATAAAACATTTGGGTGATCAACTTACATCGGGCCATTACATAGCAGTCATTTTAAAAGAGAACGGTAATTGGCTGCAGTGTAATGATACTAACGTATCACAATTAGATCATTTCGATTGTAAACTAGAAGATGTTTACATAGCAGTACTAGAAAAAGTACAATAAATTTACATATTTTTTATTGTAATGTAATATGTATATATGGCAATAACATGTTGGCTTTCAACTATACTCGAACTAAACGTAGTCAAGCTGCTCCTGCATCTCAAAGATGTAGTGTAAATAAGAAAATGCGCTTCTACGTACAAGTATGTTGGCTTCCAGTTATACTCGAACTAAACGTAGTCAAGCTGCTCCTGCATCTCAAAGATGTAGTGTAAATAAAAATGCGCTTCTACGTACGAGTATGTTGGCTTCCAGTTATACTCGAATTAAACGTAGTCAAGCTGCTCCTGCATCTCAAAGGTGTAGTGTAAATAAAAAAATGCGCTTCTACGTACGAGTATGTTGGCTTCCAGTTATACTCGAACTAAACGTAGTCAAGCTGCTCCTGCATCTCAAAGATGTAGTGTAAATAAAAATGCGCTTCTACGTACGAGTATGTTGGCTAAACATAGTCAAAGATACCACTGCAATTAATGCAGTGTCCAACAAACAAAAATTCTAAAATAAAGGTAATTTTTATTTTTTTTTTATTTTTTTTTGGAAATATGTAATTTTTTATTTTTATTTTTCAAGCACCCAAGCAATTATCAAGAATCAACTCTAGTAAAGATGTATGTATTTTTCTCGGCAGTGACGATTTAAAATGTAAGTTAAAAATATTATAGATATAATCAAAATAATTTGAAACTAATGGTTAGATTTATTTTCTAGTCAAAATTTAAAAGTACTTCTCCAGATGGCAACTGTATTATAACGAGTCAACCAATAAAAGAACATGAATGAATTTATCTAGGCAACAATTTTATAAATATAAGTAAGTGATGTGGTACAGGTTTTTAAAAAACAGTCACTTAATTTACAAAATTTCATGATATAATATACACGGTTATTGGTAATTCGATATATTATTTTGCAGATAGGATAGGGGAGGTGGTAAGAAGTAAATTTAACCCTAATATGGTAGTTTAGATATTTTTAAAAAAATAACGACTAGAAAGTGTAAACTAACTTTTAAACCATTTACATATTTTGGAGAAAAACAGAAAAATTTAAATTCTTAAAAAACTATTAACTTTTGCATATTATGGTTAAATTTACTTATTATCGCCTCCCGTATCGCATCTCCAAAAGAATGTATCGAATAACCAGTAACCTTGTATACTAATGTGTTTTTTAAATTATATTTTGCAATTTCTAATATTTTATTTTTAGTTTTACAATATACGAAAATTGAAAATCAAGCTTCTGTTACAGACTTACTTATACAGAAGAATAAATACTGGGTTAAAAACTAATGGCTGGCTATAATTTCATCAATTTCATTAAAAATAACTGATAGTAACACCGTTAATCTATGCTCAGATATGACAATCACAGATACTAATCAAGTTTAATAAAGTGACTAAAAAATATAAAAAAAGGTAATGGATAATTCTATACTTTTTAATAATTATTGCCTTTAAAAATATATAATACTTTATTTTTAGTTACCAACATAATATTTTATTTTTAGCTTTAAACACCAGACCATCTACATTCAACTTTGGCAATAATTAAAAAAAAAATAATTACGACTAAAGGAATTTTTATGGTCTTAGTGAGAGAAATAGACAGTTAAAAGATTAGTGACACAGGTAATATATAACTTTATAATAGTTTTTCAATTTTATTGTATTATGTAATTTTTATCTTTTAAGCACCTTAGCACCTAAAAACAGTCTTATTAAAATTATAAGTATATCTACATACTTTCTTTGTATAAAAGAAACTCTATTTCAAATGCTACACAAAAAAGATCTTTAGGTAACTTGGAAATGATGTTGTTTACTACTTCAATATTATTTAAAAATTTATTTTTAGTTTCAAGCACATTCACAATCAGTGCTAGAAAGAAGTGAAAAAAAGTGATTAAACACAAAATTATTTCTTTGGCTGTTTCACCTAAGTTTATAATATGTCGATTCAAAACAAAAACAACTAATTAAGTTATATATTTTTTCAGTTAAAGTAGAAAGAAAAGCATTAAAATGTTGTTTTACATGAAATTTTCTCTCAGAAGAAGAGTTTGCATAAACAACCCACGGTAGGACCGAAATTTCCTAATATATACCTGTTCCTGTTGCTCTTTCAAAGGACTAACAATAGCATGACTTGAGAAAATACTACCAATATAATTTGCCAAAAAGCAAAAAGGTAATATTTACTTACATAATTTTTCTACTTTCAATATTTAAATATTTAATTTTTAGTTTTAAACCGCCCGCCACATTGCTATTTATTATAATCAGCCCAAAAAGAAGAAACCACAATGACATTATTACAAAAATACCAAACTTTAATGATGATAAAAGAAGAGTTTATATAAGTCACCTACATACAATTCACCCAATGTATAGCTGCTGCTCTTTTAAAGGAATACCAATACCATGACTTGGGAAAGTTACTATCTATATAACTTGCCAAAAAGCAAAAAGGTAATATTCATATGCATAATTTGTTTCTACTTTCAATATTTCAATATTACATTTTTAGTTTTAAACCGCCCGCCACGTTGCTATTTATTATCATCAGCCTAA
>MU188907.1:0-29804 GCA_016904865.1 Pissodes strobi
CTATAACAGAATCTCAAGGAATCCATTATCTAAGATGGTAACACAAGTTAAAAATACTTTGAAGAAATGTAGCAACCTTATTTCTGATCAAATTAAATACAAATTATCTGTAAGTAATCCTACTATGCCGAAACTATATTGCCTTCCCAAGATTCATAAACCTGGGAAGGCAATAGGATCACCAACTTATAATATATCCAAGTGGCTAGCAAACCAGTTTGAAAATTTACCTATAAAACAACAGAATTCAGGAGTACTAAATTCCTTAGATTTCATAAACAAAATTATAGACACGATTCTTAATGAAGGTGAAATTTTAATCTCGATTGATGTTAACTCACTGTTCCCTAGTGTACCAATCCCACAGACCTTGCAATACCTTGATAAGTTACTTGAGATGAATAGTTTTGATAACGAAATCAAACAAGAATATTTAACTTTAACCAAACTTTGCATGGATCAAAATTATTTTCAATACAAAAATAACTATTACAAACAACTTGAAGGCACGGCAATGGGCAACTGTTTATCGCCGTTCTTAGCTAACCTTTTTATGAGTAAATTTGAAAATGAAATCAGTGAGGAGTTCGAATATTTTCCAAGGGTATGGTACAGGTATGTGGATGACATTTTCGCGATTTTCGACACAAAAACCGCTAATGTTGAAGATTTTGTAACAAAATTAAACAACCGTTTCCCCACCATTAAATTTACTTATGAAGTCGAGAACAATGGCCAGCTACCATTTTTGGATACTTTAGTGATTAGGAACGATAATAACACACTAGAATTTGATATTTATAGAAAAAATACTGCCTCTAACCGATATATTCCTAATGATTCCTTCCACTGCGACCAACATAAAATGGCCAGCTTTCATTTTTTAGTACACCGTTTGGTTAACTTTCCTCTTAGCAGAGAAAGATTTAATAATGAAAAGGAAACTATTAGGAATATAGCGAAAGTGAATGGTTTTAATACTAACTTAATAAATAAACTAATTAATAGGCATTTGTTTAGAAAGACCATTCGTGATTCCACTTCTTTCGTTAATCAGGATGAAAATACAAAATACGTTTCGATACCGTATAATCCTCAGTATACTAGAGGACTCCAAAAAGTTTTCAAGGAAGTAGGTTTAAAATTAGTATACCAGACTCAGTTTAACATTGAAAAGTTATTAGGTGGTCCAAAGGACAAAATTGAAATATTAGAAAGAAGTGGAATATATGAAATTGGATGTATGGATTGCAACCAAAAATATGTTGGGCAAACTAGAAGATCTATACAGACGAGATTCAAAGAACATATAGCTCATTTAAAGTATGGTAGAACAGAAAAATCAAGTGTTGCCGAGCATGCTATTGATAATAATCATAGAATAACAATTAAAAATTTAAAATTAATTCATAATATAACTGATAGGAGATTATTAGACGCATATGAAAGTATGGAAATTATTAAATGTAAGAATAGTTTAAATAGAGACAGAGGGCCTATTCCGTATAGTCCATTGTATTGGTTGATCAAGCGTGACTAGCGGGATCCCAGGATTGGTTCTTTTTTAGTTCCGCTTGATTAAGCAAGCAGTAGTATAAAAGGGAGTTAGGTAGATTTTAATTTTAGTTTTAATCATCTCCTGATGATGCTAACATGGCTAGCGAAACGCGCGTCGAGTGCAAATATTCTGTTTCGGTAATGTGGATAAAACTCTGTTTTAGTCATTTTGGTGAGTTTTAACTTATTTCAATGTTTGTAACCTGTTCCGATATGTTTTAGCCCGTTTTAATGTTTTTGGTTACTTTTGGCTATAGTTTTGGTTAGTCGTTCAATCAACTTTCTGTTAGTTTCAGTTAGTTCCAATTTATTTGAGTTATTTGAACGGATTCCGATACCCTATGATCAAATTTAAGTTTAAATAAACAAACTAATACGATCTCTCACGCGTATGACGTCATGTGGCAAATGTAGCATGTACTTTTTCACTATTTGAGGCCCTATATTAGGATAATAGAAACATTTTCAATGTTAAAATAACTTTAAATCGGCATACATTAAAGCGTATTAAGGGAATTTCTGTAAAAAAGTCAGTACATCCATAATAACACAAGATGTCCATGACCGTCTGTTGGGAGAAAAAGAAGCGACTGGCTATTGCAAATTTCAATTTTTCCTGAACCACCAACAAAACACGTTTTCATTTAATTGGTGCAGACCAACTATTTTAATTTTGAAGAACAATTCTATAATCATACCCAGATTACTTGGTGTAGGCCGCGTATAACCGCCACGTCAAGGTTAAAGTTGGCTGGCGAGGAATTTGCCGATCTTTTGCATCTGGTGTCGGTTTATCTGGGACACATTATAGTTGCATGATTAATAATGCCAAAAAAATAAAAAATTGAATGGGTTTGTTTGTAATAATCATTCCGGACGACCGACAGCTAGAATAATTTAGATAGCTCATCCTTACAGGTAAGACAGAAGTCGGTCAATCTATCAAATATACTAGCATATAGTAGCTAGTGACCAAACGACCTGTGCATATCAAATAATACAGCCAAACAGATCATGAAAATGAACATGAAATATAAACCTTTTTTGCCAGCACAGCGACTAAAATAATGGTTCAATAAACATGAACCGACCGGCTAAAAAAGCATACGCCGAAATTAAATGTTCTCCTAGGCCTGTTTCACACATACACGGTGGCCGTCCAAACGGCGTCGTTTACACGGCTAAGGGACACATGAGATAATGAGTGCTTTCCCAAGCATCGGAGCCGTGTGTGCGGCAAATTTTTACCGTGGTGTCGCCGTGGCTTCCCACTGAATTGGACGGCTACCGTTACCGTTTGAACGGCGCGAACTGTTCAGTCGTGTACTGAATTATATGGAAGCTTTCACACTTGCCGTATTTACGACAGGTTTATTTCCTTTCCTCGCGTATTTACATTTTATATTGGCATTTGTATTGTGTTAGGTAATAGTGTTAAAAATGGAAAACGCACATATAGTTATTGATCATCTTATATCGTTAGTGGAAGAAAGGCCAGTTATCTGGGACAAAAGAAGCTGCTCAAAAAGGACATAAAATGCTTCAAACTGTTTCCTTTCCATATTTATAAGATATACTCACACAATTCTATTTATTTTTTCCTTTTCATGCGTCTATCTGAGATCATCACTGCTATAGCACGTGTACGATCCATACTCACTAGAAAACAAACCGGTAATGTGTGAAAAGTCAACATAACGGAACGGCATCGTTCAAACGGTGCCGTTTGCACGGTCGCCGTGTATGTGTGAAACAGGCCCTAGAGTTTTAAGGCGCAACAGGGTGATTTATTCTTTAATAATACGTACAACCAAAAATATATCGATCCATATGCCAAAAAAAAGTATTGAAATGAAGAGGGATGAATTGCTCACATATTTTCAAAAAAATGCTAAGGCATTAACTTATTCGTAAAGTTATGCAAAGCAATCGTTTTTTACCAAATTTACAGATCAATTCAAGCTGCAAAAAATATAGGCGATTGGTTAAAATATTTTTAAGAAATCAACATAATTATTCATAGTTTAAAATGAATTATATACAACGTTTTTGATACATAAAATCCTAAAATCTATCGGTCTAAATAACATAGTCCGGAATGTTCTTAAAATATAATTTAAATTATCGATTTGGTGATCGCAAAATTCAAATGTTTGAAATTAAGACTTTTGGAAAAACGAATGGCAGCACAAAATCCAACCGTAGCAGTATATTCATCAGATAAATAAAATTCTTGAATTAGATAATGTTAAAAAGCAGACACAAAACATTCTCAGTTTTAAAAGCTCATTCAGAATTGCGTATTTTTTATTACCTTTATTTCTGTTTCAAAAATGTTTTCCTACACACACTCTAAATAATCAGTATTTCAACTTTTTTGTACTATCCGCATATTATATCATTTACATTTTTGAGATGCTATATATTTTTTTCAAATATGTACCAGCTTTTATCATCAATATTTTGGAAATTTAAAATGTATGTACCTAAGTGAAATTGGCAATATAAAAAGATCTAAACAGATTTTCCTCTTCAAAAACATGATCGTTTTCTCAAGAAATAATCATCAACGTCAACGTTAACGTTATTTAAGTAATATTTTATGCATGGTACTAATTCAGTGATGTAAACTTGTAAATTATCGATAAATTACCGTGGTAATTTACTGCAATTTACCGTAAATGCCCAGAAATTGATTACCGTAATTTACTGGTAATTTACATAGAAAATTACCGGTTCTTGTGCTAAATAATTAAACATTATTTAGATAATTAACCGTTATTTACTGTATTTTGTTGTAATTTACCATATTTTCGAAAGCGTCGTTTGTTAGTAATATGAGTAGTATGCGTTCGGGGATTTACTGTCAGCTGCCGGTTATTAGCCGTACCGGGGATTTTCTGTCGACTATCATTCATTGACATTCGTTTTGTTCTGTGTTGTTTTCGTTTTAAAATTAAATAATATTTAAGGAAAAAGCAATGCTTCATTCGCAAACACATGATTCACATGAAACAACTCTTTGTCCTACACCGATACTTACACACACCGTAATTTCATTCCCAAGTGATAATTACATGATTATGACAAGTTATTTTTTTATACATGTACATTGTACACGTTTCTTTGGAAAAATCGCAATTTTTATTTGTAAACTAGTGCACGCTGGGTGCGTCTCTGTCTTTTTTAAATGGACGTTTCCAAAAGACAGCAATACACATAATTTACATTAATTTACGTGTGGGAATCGCCATTAGTTTATTTCTAGTTTACAGTAAATTACGGTAATTTATTGTTATTTACCAAAAATATATTATAGTTATTTACCACACTAATTTACGAAACAAATTTATTACCACGGTATTTAATTTTGGCAATTACCAGCGTAAATAACCAAAAATATAAATTACGGTAATTTTGCATCACTGGTACTGATAGTCCAATAACAGTGTCATAAAATGGGTGTCAAGTTCAAAGCAAATCAGGTAGACGATTTAATTTTTTTATCTTGTATAATGATAATATATTGTCGAAAGTATGTACAAACCAAGTTTTCGACCTCCTGCACCCTTGGCGCAACTAACTGTAACCATAAAACATCAAAATTTTGGCACCTTATTTCCAATTTTCCTAGTTCTAAGTTCAGGATTTTCATAATCGAATTTAAAGCTGCTTCTTCAATTTTTGGAGTTCTTACAGTCCGATGGACCCCTCTCTAAAGTGTATTTTTGAAATCCTTATTCATTTATGAGCAGATTTGGTCTATTGATTTTTTTTCGCCTAAAAAAGTAAAATATATATCTCTGCATGGTGATTATTGGTGATATTGTGATATTAACGATATTGTTATAATCATGCAGAGAAATAGATTTTATTTTTTTAGGTGAAGACCGTGCGTCGTACTAAAAAAAATCAATAGATGAAATCTGCTCATAAATGAATAAGTATTTCAAAAATACGCTTTAGACTTCGTATTTTGGTAGTTTTTGAGTAGAAGAATTAAAAAACCTATTACTTCATTAAAAAAGAATGATAACTTACCATTGTCTTATAAGTAGGCTGTGTCTGTAAGAATTATTAAATTCTGATGTCATTTACTTTGATAGTTCAGTTTTTAAATTCAGGTCTTCGCGTCTTATTAATTTGGTGTTTAAAATCTGGAATCTGGAAATGGTGAGAGGGTGGCCTTGAAAGACCGCAGTCCTTAGGCCCCATTGCGTCCTCCAACCAATCCATCTAGGCCATCGCCCAACCTAGTGTTGTAAAAAAGGCGGCGATGTTGCCCGAGGAGGCTGTTCTAAGAAAAACCATGGTTGGCATCGTTCTCCCAAAATGGATTCCCTTAGTTCCGAAACAGCGTCGCAATCGCAGAGCAGATGCTCTACTGTTTCGTCCTCCTGTTCACAGCCTATGCATAGAGGTGTCTCGCATAATCTCATTGTGTGGAGATGTTTCCTTAGCTGGCAGTGTCCAGTCAGAATCCCTAACATGAGTCGTAGGGTCTTCCTTGACATATCCAGGTATGTTTTTGCTGCAGACTCATTAGGATAGCTTAATAGCTCCAAGGCCAGTCGACAGTTAGTTGTTTCGTCCCATCTTGCCCTAAAGTCTTCATGGGTGATCTTTTTTTTATCATATCCCATTATGTTTGAACCGGCTGCCTTTCTAGCCAATTTGTCCGCTGATTTGTCATTTTCGCACTGTGCATGTCCTTTAACCCAGCACACAGAAATTCTCTTTTTCGGGCGGCATCGGCATCCTCCAGTGAATTATAGCATTCTAGTACTAACCTGGCTGTAAGTTTATAACTTTTCAAGGTCACTAGTGCTTGTCTACTATCCGTGTAGATTTTAATAGTCTTGTTCTCAGTATTCCTGCGAAAAATCTCTTTTGCGGCTATGGATATTGCAGCAAGTACAGACTGAACTATACTTGCGTGTCCCTCCATAGACCATTTAAGTTCAATTCGGAAGCTTCGGGAATAAATTCCACAAGCTGCTCGTTCCTGGGTTTTTGAGCCATCCACGAAAATGTTAACCGCACTTTCGGTTATAGGCTCAATTGGTTTTATTTGTACATCATATTCTATGCTGGGTTGCACACCAACGACTTTGAGCCTTAGCAATGCAATCAGAGCCACCTCCCTTAGATAAATATTTAGGGAAGGCAGACACCCAGATAACACCCGACATCCAATGGATATCCGTTTTAGGTACAAAATGTGTACAGATGTCCAGGAACATCGAATGCACATCCAATGCCTATATTTTCTGGACATTAATTGAACAGCCAGAAACGGATATCCAATGGAAGTCCATTTAGTGTCCACAAATGTATATAGAAATCATGGTCATAAGCTGGATGACAAATGGACATCCAATGAACTATATTTTATGGACATTATTTGAACATCCATAAACGTATTTCCAGTGAAAATCGATTTGGTGTCCACAAATGTATAGAAACCATGGTCATAAACTGGATGTGAAATGGACATCCAATGGACTATATTTTCTGGAGATTAATTGAACAGCCAGAAACGGATATTCAGTGGAAATCCATTTAGTGTCCACAAATGTATATAGAAATCATAGTCATAAACTGGATGTCAAATGAACATCCAATGGAGTATATTTACTGAACATTAATTGAACATCCAGAAAGGGATGTCCAGTGAAAATCCATTTAGTGTCCACAAGTATCAAGCTCAAATCGTGTTGCTGAATATATATTATTATGTGAGCAATCACATTCTTGGAATTCGACCCTTGACATCGGTTACAACTAGTGCGTTTCCTAGAGCCCAGTCTTAGTTTTAAGAGTTAACCATCGAGCCATATGTTTCTGTTATATTGCCTGTTGAGTGTAAAGGATCCTTAAATGATGTGACCCATCGGAGAGCGCATTTTGTATAGTTTAGAATAAAGTATTTTTTAAAAGATATTAGTTTTAGTGTCTTACATTCTATTTATCTATGAATGTGGTTTGGTTAATATTGTGAATGTAATTATCTCCGATATAGCCCGTGACGCAGGCATTTTCATTAAGGCGGGAACAGACTTTATAGGTAAGTGTAAATTTTAATTAATTAATTAATTATATTCTATTTTACTAGATTTCCTATGTAAAATTTCTAATTATATATTATTTTTTGGGTTTTGTTAGTTTTTTAGATATTAAATAACGGAGGGTTAGTTACTTATTAGTTATAGCGTTGTTTGAGTAAATGTTATAGGTTGTTATTGTTATAGGTACGTACAAAATCTTGGTACCATGTTTTTGTTTTAATCTGTTTTATATTACCTTCCTATTTTATAGTTCCTTTGCTATATTTATTTCGTTTTCGAGAATCTTTTAATTCTTTCACAGAATTAGGGAATTGCAATGTGTCAATAATTTATTGTCAAAAATCCAAATTCAATATGGCTTCAGTAATGAAAACATGAAAATTTGGAACAAAAGCAAGGGCGATAATAATTGCAAATAACAGATTCGGCTTTTATTATACACAATCAAAGGCCTTATATTTTATTTGCCACTTATCAGCCTATATACCTATTGATGTTAATTACTATTTTATATCTTTTTTCAGATGCTGTTTTCTAACAATTTAAGGATTCCACTAAAAAGGAAATTGAAACAAGCATCAAAAAGTGGATGCGTAGAGCAAAGGAAAGAAGATAACTTTGTCAATTTTGTTTATGTAAAAAAATGTTTTTAGGTAGGTAATGATAGGTTTAAAATTTTGATGGTTTTAAGACATAAGCGTAATATGAAAGTATCCTTAAAACTGCAAAGTAATATGATTATTTGTGAGCCAAAAAAAATAATGAATAATCCTATTTTCTTTGTTCCTTTTTTAGCCTTGAGAATGATGCGGAATGCATCGAAACGTTGGCATTTGATTTAAAAGCTTAACAATAAAGTCCAAACAAGCTGAAAACTGACTTTTAATTAATCCTATTTAAGACAATGAAACCATCTAAGTTCTTATTAACCCACCGCGATGTTCTTATTACCCTCTTATTGTTAATAAGAACATTCTTTATATTCTACGCGTTTGTTATATGAAGGCGCCACGGGTAATAGGAACAAATTTAATGTTCTTATTACACTCCAAAAATCTGAAAAATGGCTCAAACTGTTCAAAAGGTATTAGCTGTTAAACAAATAAAAACATATTATTTGGTTGTTAATCTTTTAATTATTTATTTAGAAAACTATGGCAATCAATGAGATGAGGTTTGTTAAGGTTTATATGTAACCTTTAATATGTGTTTTAACAGTTTTAAGAAAAGATCTATAACAAAAAAGTAACAATAACATCTTAAAATTGCAATGATATCCATTTTATTTTTCACTAAATTTAATTTTTTGTTTGAAATATTTAGTTTTAAATTTATGTTGATGATATAGCTCGAAAAAAATAACTTTAAACAACCAACAGAATATTTGTTGTTTTTTAAATCAACAACTTAAAAACAATACAGAAAGAAACTCTTAAGAAGAGATTGTTTTCGTCAAAATATGTTTACATGGCATATGGCTCTATATTTTGGATTTCTTTTTAAAACATTTTATACACAGATCGAATAAGATGAAGCTTATTCATGTGGAAAGTGTATGTCCCCAGTTTTATGGGTCCATAAAAAAAAAGTTTTTATTCCCTTTTTCCTCACAAGCATGGTAAGTAATTCCAAGTATAAGTTATAAGAAAAACTATAATTGTGTTGAATTTGGCTAAGTTCTTATTACCGATAGGTCCAAGTTCTTATTTCCACAAATTAAAAAAAGTATATATATTCACAATAGACTCATCATCATCACCAATCTTTAATATTAACCCTTGCATACAAGAAAAATTATATATTACATTATAACAAACTTATAATTAATCTAAAAAGAGATTTCTTATGATGCACCATCTAAAATTTTCAACTCTGAAATAGCAATAATAAAAATGAGAAATTCTATAATATGGAGGATAAATTATTTTGGATATAAATATGGCAGTTAAGAACCATTTAAATACTTTTCCAAAATTTTTAGGCTTGTTTTGAGATGAAAAATCTACCCTGGTTCTTATTTCCCCATGTTTTTATTACCCCAGGCTCCCCTATAAGAACTTATACCGGGTCTCCATTTAGTGAGGGATAGATGGTAAACGGAGAAAGTTAGAAAAACAATTTAAATACAACAGTTTTTTTGATTTAAAAGTGTGCATCTACTAAAAATATTTTTAATATTGCGACGTTGCCGCTGCTTGGCTAAATGTGGCAACACTTTGCTATTTTAAATAGAATATCCTGTATATTATTGCATTTTTGAATTCCACTGAAAATTTTACACACATTTTATGTATAATGTCCTCTACCTATTTTCAATTGATTTTTTAAATATTGATAGATGAAAATTGATATTTTGTAACTTGGACAGCCTATATAAAATCTAAACAGTTTGAGATTGAGCAAAACGGTTTGCACATTTTTATTTTAATTTTTCATAAGCTATCATTTGACACTAACTTTAAAATTAACCAGAGGTTAAAAAGTTCTGGTTAAATTTAACATCTGGTTAAATTTAAAGTTACCTAGTGTCAAATAATAGCTTATGAAAAGTTAAGATAGGGTGCAAACCGTTTTGTTCGATCTCAAACCGTTTAGATTTTATATCTATGCTGTCAAAGTTACAAAATGTAAATTTTCATCTATCAATATTTAAAAAGCAATTGAAGATGGATATAGGCCTATATACAGGGTATTCTATTTAAAATAGCAACCTGTTGCCAGATTTAGCCAAGAAGCGGCAACGTCGCAATTTAAAAAATATTTTTAGTAGATGCACACTTTTAAACTATAAAACTTTTGTATTTTTTTCGTCTACCATCTATCGAAGAATCCCTCACTAAATCGACACCCGGTATATATACTTTATAAGAAAATTGGTAACCATAAATATTTGCAACCAAAATAGCTACTAAAACAAAATAGCTTTTTTCCAACAATGTTCAATAAAGTTGTTTAGCAGAAAAAATTTTTTATTTAATTTCCAGATTTTGTTTACGAATGGCCTATAAATGGATGCCTTATAGACATCCATAGAATGTCCAAGAGTATTCCATGAATGGTCTATAAATGGATACCTTATGGTCATCCATTGAATGCCTTATGGACATCCATTGAATGTCCAAGAGTATTCCATGAGTGGTCTGTAAATAGATGCCTTATGGACATCCATTGAATGTCCAAGAGTATTCCATGAATGGTCTATAAATAGATGCCTTATGGACATCCATAGGATGTCCAAAAGTATTCCATAACTGGTTAGTTAACGGGTAGGTCATGGACATAATTTGGACATCCAGAAATACTCCAGAGCTGTGCCAACGGGATAGCCAATGGATATTCATGGGACATCCTCAGAACTTAATCTGGATGTCCAATGGACATTCATGCATTTTTGGGTGGTCGTCCGCAGGACATCCAACGGATGTCTTTTGGATATGTCTGTGTTATCTGGGCATCACATTACTTCTATGGCTCTGGGGTTGTTCTCATAGCTCCCGTTACAGTTAGGCAGGCAGTTCTCTATACCAGACTGAGCTTAAGTATTGCCGTTTGTTCTTGACTCTTGGGCCACCAAACTACGGCTCCATAGGCAATCATAGATCTTATGATGGCAGTATAGATCCACATTACGACCCTGGGTTTTATCCCGTTCATAAGGGATATATGCCATCTTTAGTCTTCGTTCTAAATGAAGATTCCAGGTTAATTTAGCATCGAAGGTGACCCCAAGGTATTTTACCTGAGATGCAAAATTTAGTTGTGTGTTTAGGAGTGTCGGAGGTCGGAGTCTTCCTGGGATTTACAGACAGGCAGTGCTCCCTGCACCACTTTTCGACTAAGCCAAGGGCACTCTGCATTCGATTGCACAGAACTCCTTCGAACTTTCCATTGAGCAGAATCGTAAGATCGTCTGCATATGCATTGGTGTAGAATCCATCTGAGTTGAGGCGATGCAAGAGGCTGTGGAGAACAAGGTTCCATAGTAGTGGCGACCGGACGCCTCCCTGCGGGCAGCCTCTGGCAACGATGCCTCTCACTACAGTGTATTCCACCTTTATTTGCACGCGTCTCTTTGAGAGCATATTGAAAATCCAGCCACTGACAGCAGGAGGGACGCCCCTGTTTGTTAAGGCAGCATTGATTTTTCCAAAGGTGGTTTTATCAAACGAACCTTCAATATCAATAAATACACCTAAGGTGGACTCATTATTCTCCAGCGATCTCTCGATCCTGCTCACCGCTGAATGCAAGGCCGTGTCGGTAGATCTGCCCGTAATGTACGCATGTTGGTTAGGATGCAGCGGTCGGTTGACCAGTACGCAGTCCGTCAAATATCGCTCACACAGCCTCTCCAGAGTTTTTAGCACAAAAGATGTTAGGCCGATTGGTCGGTAGGCTTTGGGGATAGTGTAATCCATTCTTCCTGCTTTTGGTATGAACACCAGTCTTACTTCTCTCCATGCCTTCGGTATGTAGCGCAGCGCTAGGCAAGGCCAGAACACCTTTACCAAGTGCGGCAGTAACTAGTCCAAGCCCCACTGTAGTAGAGCTGGACGGATAAGTCAGTACCATCGTATTTTGTCTTCACTAACTATTTGGTTGGCACCTTGCCAGTCCAGATCAGTAGGTTGTGTCGTGTTTAAAATATCTGAACATATTTTTTTTTTTAAGGAATGCTTGATTTTACTAATGAGGTGTTGGCAGACACGCGTTACGTGTATGGTTTGGCTGATGTCAGATCTTTGGAAGCAGGCGATTGTTTTAAGAGCGCTCTCCTAATAAAGTCATACTAGATAGGTGAACATTTGCAAATGTACATAGAAGGTTGACTGAAACAAGTACTATGAAGCCAAATAATCAATTAAAAGGGGTCCATTCGACTGTAAGAACTTCAGAAATGGAAGAAGCAGTTTTAAATTCGATTGATGAAAATCCTGAAATTTGTACTAAAAAAATTGAAAATAATTTTAATCTCTCGCACATTCTAGTTTGAAAAATTGAATGAATGAATATTATAGGATATAGTTTTTGCTAGGACATAAAGAAAAGGAGTTATAGCTGAAAATCCGGAAAAAGTGCCAAAATGTTGAGGTTCTATGGATACTAAATTACCCCACCCCGTTATTGGACTATGATTGCAAACAAAATTGGGGAGGAACAAAGGGCCTAAGTGACAGATTTTTGAAAAATGAGATATTTATATAGAAAGGTTCTATGTGCCATCGACTATGTCCCATCAAACGGGCAAAGTGCCAGGACTGCAAATTCCGTAAGAAATCAGGCAGATAGGTGGCGCTTTCTGCAAGTGATCGGTTATTTTCACATCAAAGGGGTCAAGTGCCATAGTACGTAGCAACTCTACCTAATGAAGTGTTAAATATATATTTTTTTTAATATCAAAACATCTCTTATGAAAATGAATTCAAGAAAATTAAGAATATCAACATGAAAAAAATTTAGAAATTTAAAAAATTTAGAACACAACAAACTCTTAAACACACAAGATAATTGGATCAAGGACCTTTCTAACTGTGATATTCCTGCTGATATTAAGCAATTTTTAGCACTAGGCAGTAAATTCAGCATACAAACCAATTTAACAGATATTAATCTAAAAAGACTGTGAGGCGTTTCTCGTTAGGCGCTTCTTTGCTTCTGCATGCTATGCTATTTCTTCTGCATAAAATGCTATTGGACTGCCTAGTTTAACCATTATGTCATCCAATGGTTGGTTCTCGGGCGCCACCGGATCTGGATTATAGTGGTAGAGGGCCCACTCCGCACCGGGTTGCTTTTAGACAGTGGAGAAACGGCGAACCAGGGGTCAATCTTGAATGTTTGCGTGGTTGCCGGCTGCTTTCAGAAATTCACTTGCTTAACTTAACTTAATACTAGCAGCAGTGTTACCAGATCTACTATTTTTATAGTAGATCTAGTATTTTTGACCTTTGGCTACTATTCTACTTTCTTAAAGGTAAATTCTACTATTATTTAGAGAAAAACAGAATACTTGAATAAATATCCTAAAACTACAAGAAAAAATAAAAAAATTAAACAGAAATCTTAAAATTCTAACATAACATCTTAATTATTTTTGTGAAGTGGAATTACGTTGCTATTTTTAAGCAGTTTTAAAAGATGGCACCACCACCACTAGTTCTATATATACATATATAAGGGATTCACCGGCTCGTTGCTCGTTCTTTGAATCATTTAAATGTCATCAGCAATTTACTTACGACGTTGTTTGAGGTACACGAAGCGGTATGCCTTATTAGCGAAATCCTTTAACTATTATTAGGAATGGTGTAGGTACGAAATACACCAGGGCGCCTAAATAAGGGTTAAAAACATTCGTATACTGAGGCATACAAACCAATTTCGTCATCAAGGTCAAGCTGATTAGTTTTCGTACCTACGGCTATCCGTAAATTAAACACTTATAACACAACAATCCTTTATTCAAACAACGCTTACGACTTGTCACTCGGGTGTCTGTGTCGGCGTGTTTACTCAAACCCGACTGAATAACAGGTGTTATTAGTTTACTGTTAGTGGTATTAGTTCTGCTTTACTTCAGTTTTACCATGAGTAGGTTTTTTTTTGGTAAAGCTAGACAGTGAATTTGTAATCTACTATTTTTTAAATCAATCTACTATTATTTTTACATCAATCTACTACCTAACTGTAAAACTGATCTGGCAACACTGACTAGCAGGAAGGGATTTACAAAGAAAACACATAATTTCAAAATACACCTAATACAGCATCTCTATTTGCCAACTGGAAATATAAAGAATGGTGACGTCAAAACCCTGATGACCTATGCTAACCTAGCGTTGCCACGCAAGAATTATTCTTTATTAATCCAACCTACCTAAACTGAGGTTAACCTAAACTATCAATTCTTAACTAAAAAGTTACTCTTATGCGGCTTATATTAATCCAAAAGATAAAGAAATGAAAATATTGCCAGAGCATGGTATGCGAAACGTAACGGAATGACATTGACATTGAAAGAGAAACAGAGCCGCGTGATCAACTGCTAAGGAACGGTACTACTACGACGAAGCTACTTGGATTACGGTATTCACGAGTCCACGGACAGGACCGGCACTCGAATGACGGTCCAACATCGGTCCAACGTAGCTCCTCTGACTTGGTCCTGACGGGTATGGATATACGCGGCCTGGCGGTTAGGAGAATACGGAAACATGCGACGATAGCGTTAAGGTTCGGATCATAACAAAAATAAGGATGACGACGATACATAGGATACGGTGCGACATTAATAAACGACCTGACGAGGCTTCCTGCATACATGTGAAACCGATTTCCCGGCTTTTCGCGACGGAATATTTTATTGAACTGAGTTTAGAATATTTAAATTATATTTTACAAAAAAGAATGATGTGAATAGCTCGTAAAATAAGAAAGTTAATCCGGCTTGCATACCATTCCCCTAAAAATATAGTAACTTCGTTACAAGACTTCTAGCAGATATAGAAAATGTTATTTTCATGTTTCCAGATTTTAACAGAATTATCGGTGGTGGAGTAGGTAGAGGTTCTGCTTGTCATTTCTGCGCTGCGGGTTCGATTCCGATCGGTCGCGACAGATGTTTTGTTTACCTTTTTTAAGGTTATGTCTGTTTTTTCTTAATTTTGGGTTAGTTTGGGTTACCCTTGAGTTAATTTTGGTTAGTGCTTGCTGATTGCGCCTTCGTAGCGAGCGAAGCGAGCAGAGGGCCATTCAAAGCCATAATAATATCTGTTATTGTTGTGCGCATGCACGGTTTCGCATCGAAAATTTGGTAGGAGCCCTAGACTTTTAGAATCAACAACAATACACTAGCGTGACTCTTGTGTTGTTCGTGTAACATATAAGAACTAGCTGGCATCACTAGAACTTTTCATCGTTCTTGGCCTGCTTTTTGCACATAGTGTAACTGTAAAGGCCGCATAAGGTTTAATTCCTGCAATTTTTCAGTCTCCGGGGACGGAACCCCGGCTCTTGTCAGAGTTATGCACCTCACGGAGGACGAGGACACAATGTCCAACGTCTCAATGGAGTCGAACACCGACTACACGTACTCAGACCCATTCATCAGGAAAATTGCAAACAAATGCAAAAGTTATGCTGAAATGTATGTCCAATGCAGGATGGATTACGAGAAACTTAAAAAAGTAAGCGAACTTTCTCAAACTGACCTTTATAAGTTGATAACTAAAATTAGACAACATATGCGGGATACCCAACCCCTGGGTATCAAACATAGAGTATCCGCTAAAATAGATACGGGCAAGAAAAAGGCTAGCCCTGCAAATCTAGTCGGTGCTGACGCGGCAAAAAAGCCGAAGGTCACTCAAGGTGACAAACCGATAATGCAAAAAACGACTAATTCTTGCGAGCAAAAGCCGTTAACAACAGCGGCCTCGAGCAATTCCCAGATTATGGGCCTCCTATTACTGCGACCCTGTTACCCGAAAGCGACAAAGAGCCCTTCAGGACGCCTTTTAAACAGTTGCCTTTTAAAAAGAATTTCAGAACGGTTACTCTCGACATGAGCCAACCACCCCTAGCCACCAGCAACCAATTTACACCCCTCCAGGACATAAACACCGAAGATGAGGATACCATAAGTGTGGCCTCTACGCCCGCCTCGACTGGTGCTAGGCGTAAAATCGCGCCAAACACAAATAAAGGGCCAACAGAGCCCAAAATAGTACCGCCACCACCTGTGGTCATAAAGGGCAGACCGGCAGATCATCGCCAGCTTAGGGATGGCCATGCACATCAAGCGATATCAGTTGAAATATACTAAAAACTCCGTCATAGTATATTGTAACACCGCAAACGACCTGCACACACTTAAGCGTACACTTGATTCGGAAAAAACCAGATGAGTACCACTCATACGCAGAGTCGCAGGAGAAGACAAGGGCCTTCGTCCTGCGGGGCCTTGACGGAGATATTTCACCCCAGGACATCATCGAAGCCCTCAGCGACGAGTACAATATAACCCCTAAGAATGTATTCGAGATGCGTAAAACACGTATCCCGATGTACTTAGTCGTACTCGGCACTAATTTTAACATCAAACCGTTTAACCGAGAAGTAAACACGATCATGAGTATACGTGTAAATTGGGATATTCGACGATCAAACAAGCCACTTCTCCAACGCAAACGATGCCAGCAATTTGGGCATGCGAAAACATACTGCAACCGGAGGGTGGCGTGTAGTAAATGCGCGGGCTCGCACGATATTATAGAGTGCAACGCGGACTTTCAAAAGTGCGTCAATTGCAACGGCCCTCACCGGTACATTAACAAATCATGCCCGGTATTTGTCTACAAAATCAATCTTATTCAAACTAATACTACAAATAACAAGCCAAAACAAACGTACCGCCCGGCGCCACCCCCGGCCAAACCGGCCTGGAGTGGCTCCAACCCACGTGTAGCAGATGGCCAAGCGGGCCAAGGCCTAAACAAGGGCCAACGACCACCCGAAGAGTACCAAACCAACAAGCCTTCCCCCCAATTCGAGGCAGCCGAAAACAACAACAACAACCACCTAATAATGCAAATAATAATGTACATTAGCAAAAGGTTAGTGGTACTGTTCGTGCTAATGTAAATAATTCAAATAACCCAAACTTAAATATAGCAGACATAATGTCTAATTTGAGTAATGTTGTCACCAAAATCAATAATCTAGTCAACCTTGACCAGCTTTATTTAGCGCTAGATTGCTATTATAATATGCTAGAAGCATGCAGGGGCGATAAGGCTGAAATTATACATGCCTCTCTTCGCTTTTTTTTTCAGTTGATTATGCCAAATTCAACATGTAAATGCTCCAAATTGCATGCTGGAATTGTAATGGTATTAGAAACAAGCTGGGCGAGTTTCCTAATTTTTTGCATGCATCCAATTTTCAGGTTGTTTTTCTCGTATAAACAAATCTGTCGCCGGACTTTACTCTAAGAGTAAGCGACTACAGAATCGAGAGATTTGATAGGCCCGATTGACGCGGTGGAGACGTGGCCTGCCTTATACGCAGGTCACTTCGCTATCGGCGAATATTTACCATTCGCTCCGCCATAGAACATAGAACACATCAGTATCGAACTGGAGAGCGGCCTGCGTGTGTGTGGCGGTTACGCGCCCCCGCGTCTCCGCCTTTTAGAAGCCGATCTCTTACGCCCGGTCCTACGTGAGCGATTTGCAGCGAACGCGAACGCGAATCAGTGGCGATGCCGTGCGGCTATATTAACTTTTCGTACGGCATCGCCAGCGCTTCGCGTTCGCGTCGCCTGTGAATCGCTCACCTAGGACTTGGCGTTAGCTCTTCTCCCTCTAAATCGAGTATCCCTGCTAATAGGTTCCGGGCGCAGCTGAATGAGTCGACTGTGATTCCCGAGCAGCTGACAACTGTCCAGGAGCTAGAAAATGAGGTGGAAACTCTTACGTCAAACATCCAGCGCATCCGTGATGCTTTATGCACTAGGGTTGCTACGCGCCCTAGCGCCGAATCACTTCCTGATCACATCCTGAATCTCATAACTTTTAGAAACCGATTTCAACGGCGATGGCGGGGAAATCGGACTCAAATGGGATCCGCTCGCATCAACGCACAGTCAGAGGAAATAAGGGTGAAAATTCGCGAACATAGGAAACAAACGTGGCTTGCATATATTAACACGATAAACAGGGATGACGGTTCCTTATGGAAACTGGCCAGACGAGTCCGCGGAGGTATGACGCAAATGCCTGTAATAAGGCACCAAGGCCGTGAATTCGGCGACGACGCTGAAAAAGCGGAGGCCTTCGCGGACTACCTGGGCAGCGTCTATAGTGCGGCGCCCGACAACCTGCCAGAACAGGAGCTCATAACGCGAACCGCGAATACATTTAAACAATCTAAATACCCTATTCCCCTGACAGTGCTTGATAGGCTGAGAATCACTCCGGCGGATATCCGCAAAGCTCTCAGCCGTCTCCCGAGAAATAAAGCTCCCGGCCCGGATGGTATTCCGAACTCAGTCCTGAAAAACTTACCCCAGAAAACCATAGTCCAGGACATGCACATAATTAACACGGTTATCCGGCTGCAACATTTCCCTGCGTCCTGGAAAATAGCGTGCATAATACTTCCCAAAACCAGGGAAAGACCTGACACAGCCTGCATCATACAGGCCTATATCGCTACCGAACACCCTCGGGAAGGTGGCTGAAAGGCTAATCTTGCCGAGGGTTACTAGGGAAGTCGAAGGGCTGCAAATCCTCCCTCAAAAACAATTCGACTTTCGCGGTCAGCATGGTACCGTCATGCTGGCCGCGAAAATAGCGTCCGATGTTTATAAAGGCTTCAACAATAAACAGTCTACTGCCCTTTTGCTACTGGACATTGAGAAGGCGTTTGACAGGGTGTGGCACGATGGGTTGCTGTACAAGTTGTTGGCAATCTACAACATGCCGTTGCACTTGACAGCACTCATCGCGTCATACCTTGCCGGGCAAGTCGTCTCTACGAAAATTGACACTAAGCTCCCTGCCAGCAGGAACCTGCTAGCGGTGGTGCCCCAGGGTACTGTATTATCGCCGCTATTATTCAGTCTTTATATAGCAGATATCCCGTCATGTCCTAGCACCCATTCGCTGATGATACAGCGATCTACGAGTACTTCCTCAATCCTCAAGCGGAGGTGGCGAAGGATAACCTCCAGGAACATATGCATACTCTCATCCCTTACTACGATAAGTGGAAAGTCGCTTTAAACCGCTCTAAAACAGAACTTATTATAATTACCAGGAAACGTAAAGACATAAATGTCACCCCTTTAATGCTAGATAACACCCCAATACTGCCTAAACCTAAGGTCAAATACCTAGGCATCACCCTGGACAATAGGTTAAACTTTTCACAGCATATAGAAGCGGTAATTGCAAAAAACGCTATTATAACAAAAGGGTTGAACACCCTAGTGACTGCCAGGTCGTTTCTAAGTCCTTGCAATAAGTTAATACTTTATAGAACTATCATCCGGCCAGCCCTCCTTTACGGCGCCCCAGTCTGGTGCTCTGTTGCCAAGACACATAAAAGAAAACTTCAAGTCATACAAAACAACTATTTGAGGGCTGCATTTTCATTAACGCTCCGGGATCGGGTCAGGATAGAAGATCTGCATGCGTGGGCAAAGATGGAGTACATAGAGGAGTACATCTGTTCCCTCGCATGCAGGTTCTTCGAGCGGCAGATAGCGGGCTCTCCGCTTACTGCAAACATCGCTAATCAGCGAGCGCTACAACCCGGAAATTCCAATCAAACATGGTACAATTTACAGAGAAATCGCTCTTTTCTATCGGCAACTTATGCCACCTTAAGATGAGTTCCCTCGGGAGTTTCAATCTGAAAGGTAACTTTCAAAAACCAGCCTAAAAAATAAGCTACAAAAGTGTATTTCTATGTGTAAACTTTTCAAAGATATCAGGAGCACAGAAATGCAGCACCTCCTTCAAACTACGCGCGAGATCTGTTCTCGCCAGGCCAATCCACGGCGTTCGTACACGTGGGCGGGGCATGTTAAGGGAGCTGGTCGGCATATAAATATGCTCTAGAAACCGTCATAACCAGTGTTACCAGGTCTACTATTTTTATAGTAGATCTACTATTTTTGACCTTTGGCTACTATTCTACTTTCTTAAAGGTAAATTCTACTATTATTTAGAGAAAAACAGAATACTTGATTAAATATCCTAAAACTACAAGAAAAAATTAAAAAATTTAACAGAAATCTTAAAATTCTAGCATATCATCTTAATTATTTTTGTGCAGTGCGACTACGTTGCTATTTTTGTGCAGTTTTTGAAATTGGCACCACCACCACAAGTTCTGTATATACATATAAGCGTTTTTTGAGTATTCAAACAACGATATAAGGGACTCACCGGCTCGTCCTTTGAATCATTTAAAACGTCATTGGCATTTTACTTACGACTTGTGAGTCTGCGTGTTTACTCAAAACCGACTTAATAATATTAAATAGGATCGTTTTTAGTTTTATTTAAAACTTAGACAGTAAATTTGTAATCTACTATTTTTTTTATCAATCTACTATTTTTGTTTACCTCAATCTACTACCTAACTATAAAACTGATCTGGCAACACTGGTCATAACGCATATGATCAGTGTTGCCAATTAGCGTGTAATTACACGCTTTGTGTGCGTTTTGATTGCCTTGCGTGCATTTTTCGAACGCTCTCAAAAAGCGTGTATTTTGTGTGTAATTTCACAAAAGGCCTATATTTTGAATGTAATTTTGTAAATTGAAAAACCCTTGTATTTTTTTACGGCTTTCCAAGCCAAAGCCGAAATATCATTGCCATCTATTGTAATAAAAAATAAATAGGACTAGACGTGCTTTCCTGTTCTGATTTACAAATCCAACGACATCTGTCGGGCTATGACCCACTATACGGCTGTTCAGTTTGTTTAGAGTTTTAGGCTTTGCTTTTATCTATTTTCTATTACGTAGGTGTTAGCACTGTCTGCACCTAAACTTGATGGGCATGGGGTTCCCCATGGAATTTTGGTGCTATGTTCACTGTGTGCACAGTATTTTTTGTTGTTTGTTCGTTTTTGGTTTTACTTATTCCTTTCGTAGTGCTATGTATTGTGCGGCTTAAATTAGTGTTATTTTATTTTTGTGTTTAATATTAAGAATTTTAGAACTAGATGCTTGTTAACATTTTTGGTAGCCTAAACATGATATAACGAAAAAAGTAATAGATTCTTTTTCCCTTGGAAATAGCGTAATAGAAAATACCTGATTATAATAGATCTATTACTATTGTAATAGGGGTGGCAACACTAGTCACCACGACTGTCACGTGGCAGTTGTGACAGTACAGAATTTCCCTTGTCAAAGCAAAATACAAACCCAAGTGTGACAGCTGACAGCGTGACACCACAAGTCACCTCTGTCTTGTGTTACATTTTTATTTTTTAGTTGAGCCGGGCGCAGATACTTCATTCTTAATCATCCGCCCGCCTGACAAGCCCTGGAGTTGCGCGCTTGCATCACAAACACATATCTGACAAACATGTTACGGTCGAGGAAATTGCTGTCAGCGCGTCTCGTGGTGCAGTGGTCAGATTCTGTGCTTGCGAATGGATGGTCCGCGTTCGATTCCCGTATGTAGCAAGACTTTTTTAATATTTTTAAGGATGTTTGTTCCTTATTTTAAATTTGGGTTAGTTCTATTTCGTTGCGCCCCAGAGCGAGCGAAGCGAGATGAGGGCATTGCATGAAGTGAAAAAAAAAATAATTCGCGCGCAAGCCCGGGTTTCGTCAGCCGGATGGACTTGTGTAGATGGTTAAGAGTAAAATGTGTGCGAACCGAGTTTGTTGGTTAACCGGAGACAGGGTTGACCTCTAGATTTGGGCCCATTTCTCAAACTCATTCGTCAAGAAAGTTATTCTTTCTTCCTGATTTTTCAAAATATTAAAATGTAGGTGGAGACTAAAGTCTAGGTCCCAATGACAACTGGGCGCCCGACAGTATTGCCATTGTAGTGATTTGTTTACTATTTTAGAATGTCTAATATTTCACTTCACGCATGGGGCGTAACCTACTAAAACTAACCAAAAATAACCCAAGACTTGCCCAAAATGAAGAAAAAAAACCTTTTACAAACAAAATCTTTAAAAAATAAAAAGAAAATTCATGGGAATAGATCCCGGGCCGCCGTATCACAGACATTGCATCTAGCCACTGGACCACCAATGTAGTTGGAAGCAGTAATTGATTACACCGCAAAAGCATGGGTAAACTAGCATTGTTTTACCCATATATGTAACAAGTTCTACATATATGGCTTTACCGATAAAACAGTGGCGATGCTGTCGGGCGCCCAATTGCCATTCGGACCTAGACAGATACGCGCGTCTGCCTATAGCAAATTTTCAACCTTTAGACCTGCCCATTTGGCAGCAGCCCGCTGTGGTCGTTCTAATATTTCACTTCACAACGAGCGGATAGCCATCCGCTCGCTCCGAGGGCGCAACCAAACAAAACTAACCAAAGGCAATGCCCAAAATCAAGAAAAAAAAACTGATAAGTATATGAATTAGCACGTACGCATGCGTGAAGGCTCAAAACTACTGTAGGTAGACGGGAATGACTTAAATTAGGTGGTGTGTAAAAAGTGTGTATTTGTGAAACCAAGTGCGTGTAAAAGCGTGCAATTTGAACAGCTCATTGTGTAATTTCACAAATTCAGATCGGCAACACTGCATATGATTCCAAGCCACCGAAGCGTCCATCATGTATTCGCAGCCGGTACCACGCTACTCGCTCAGCGCGACTTGATACCATTACATTACTTGAATAGACTTAACATAGTTAAGTCCCCTACATTCATTGTATATATTTTTAATTGTTTTGTCAGAATACATGTTGTATATATTGTAAATATAAAATTGTAGCTTTATGACGCCCTGTTCTATAAGAACAGTTGAAGTCATATATTAGGGTTTTTCTGTAGTTTTTCCTACATAACTACATCTATCAACAACTTCTGCAACATGTACACCCAAATAGCAGGCTTTATGCCAATCTCTTAGTATTATAACTTTGGAAGGGGCAACCCATGTAAAGTGTAGCACCTAACGAACAATACCACATACGCATTTAAAGATCCTTTACACAAATAGTGCACTATGTAAAAATCGACCTCTCCTATTGGTCGATCCATCTCGTATTACGATATGTCTGCGTGATGGAATCGATTTCTGTCAAGAGCTCTCGTGGTGTAGAGGTTTATATAGCTGGGTCTCACCTGGACGACCTAGGTTCGAACCCCGTTGCTATTTATTTTATTTTTTTTTAAGATTATGTTTCTAAACTGGTTTTTTTCTTGATTTTGGGTATGTCTTGGGTTAGTTTGGGTTAGCACCTGGTTAGTTTCCTCTTGTTGAGCCCCCGTAGCGAGCGAAGCGAGCGGAGGACCATGCGGATCGACCAATAGGAAAGGCCGATTTTTATATAGTGAACTGTAAAGGATCTTATAACGCACCACATACCTAATAGATTAAATAGGTTTAACAGCGACCCCCTATGGGTGATGCGACCTGCTGACCACTAAGGCAATGCAGAAACATTGCCCGGCTTAACAGAAGTGTTAAGTTCAATGCCATTCTTACTGTTAGTTATGTAGTTAAGAAACCTGTGTAATGAACAAATTAATTGTTATATGTGTTTCTAGCGCCAACTGTATTCAATGGCAAATTAGTAGCAACCGTTTATTAGTGTTTCCCGTCTTATTGGTTTTGTACTCTATGATCGATTATTAATGGCGGTAGTATGCACGGCCACCTATACGACAAGGCCAGGAAGCAGCAAATTATGAGTCATCACAGGTCGACCATTGACATGTATGAGGTAGTGTTGTAAATACTCGGATGACTTAGATACTCGGTTACTCGGATTTGAATTAAAGTAATACTCGGATTGTAACTGCCTTAATATCGCAAGAGGGTATGTGAAGCAGGAGCCAGGAGCGCCGTTGTCGCTGTTCCATGTACACGATTACGGTAACGAAAGTGACCGTGGGTTACGGTTACATTTCGTCCGCGTCGCCTTTCAGTATAGTGAAGCATCGCGCGATTTTTACCATGAACGGAGAGCCGATTATTAGGCATAAGATACTTAGCCGCTGTATTATTTCTGTCGCGGTAAAAATTAATATGAATGGATTATTTTTTAATTAATACCGATTTTCACTGATATCAAATCACGTTTTATTGTATGGAATTTAAATTTTTCCTAGTAATAATAGGTGTAGGTAAAGAAATTAACATATGATATGAAACACACAGAACACATTTTATTATAAATAAAATTATTGTATGAAAAGAAAACCAAAATAATCTTACAAAAAAAATCTATAAAAGGTAAACAAAACAACACGTTCTCTTACCAATAATAAATATTATTTATAGAATGTTTATGTTTAATATAAAAGGAACTATTTATATTTTAGGAACCCTATTATTTCTTTGGTAATAAAATAAAATTCGCCTAACAAAAACACAGAATACAAACCGATTAATATTCCTGGTTAGTGTTTTAAAATAATATCTGTTTAACTTTAAGGAACTTAACTTTCTATCAGAAATAATAAGTCCGGATTTTTAACACATTCTCTCACATGAAACGCATGTAGCAATTGGAACAATGCACCTCGATAATTGTACCTATTTATTATTAGAAACATAGACAGTAGGTACCCTTTTATCACGGAATAATTTGTAGCTTTTCATTTAATTTAATTAAATCACCCACACCATACCGTTTAGCCAGGAAATCGTTTAAAGCTAACCAAAATATACTGACAGTTATAAAGTCATCAATTTGTGATAAACTCATTTGTAAAATTATTATTTAAAATAAATTCTCGAAGAACGAAAATTTATTTTTACAGCTAGTCACTCTACTTACTTGCAAAAAGTTTACACAATTTAGCAGTCAAGTCAGTACCTAGTAAAAATCAATTTTCATTGAGAAATTTTAATTTCTAAATCCTATATTTTTGACCACCAGGAACGATAATAATAATATCCTAATATTTATTAACACGGCTTTGTAACAATAAAAACGACCCAGACCAAAAACACACAAAAAATGAAATTAATACTCATCAATTGAATAAAGCATGACCAGTCATGTTTCCACAATCCGTTATTTACATTTACATTTTTCGTTCTAGTTCCAAACCCTCAAGATACCAAACACTTTAATAGCCGTTCCCGAAAATACCAGCGGCCAGCGGCGCGAAGGCGCCTAGCATAGTAACCGAGGGTACGGAGGCTCACGGTGCCAGTTATAAAATTCACAAGTGTAGGGTATTTTGTCGCGGTATTTCGTCGCGGTATTTTTCTGTCGCGGTATCATTTGGAACGGTATCGTAGAGGAACGGTATTTCCCATCTCTACTGCCCTCTGTTGGCCAGTGTTGCCATTTAGGGCAACATGTCGCTAAAATGACGACATTTTGCCATAATTAAGTAACGATTTATTAAAAAAAATTAATTGGCGACTTTTTCATATTAGGAAATTTTTAATTATTAAATCGAGAAACGAAACGAATTCGTTACTCAGATCAGTCTAATATAATTAATATATACGCTTTATACAATATATTTAAACTAATGACATCACAGTCATTCCTGTCCCGTCTTTTATCTGAACGCACCACGGTGTGCTTTGGATTGTCAAATTTCGGGGCTTCCCTGAAGCGCGGCGCATGAAGGTTTTCTCGCAACCGCAACCCAGATTACTATTTTGATATTATTTTCTTTCGAATAGCTTGTTCGTAATTAATGTTACCTTTTTCTTTCTTTTCACATTTCATTGAGCTGAACTGTATGTAGATGTATTATGTAGTTGGTTCAATAAACTGAATTTGAAGATATAATGTGTATTGAATTGAATTATTTTGGATCCAAATGCAAATAGTAATTTGGAGTCAACTTGCTCAGATGTTTGGTTGTTTTATTACTTTAAGCAAAGATACATACATGTATCTTTGCTTTAAGCCATATTAGATGCCTACTAACTATAGAAGTATATTTTTTAATTAAAGAACGTGCAAATTGTTCATTCTTTTTCATGTAAATTTTTTCAATCGCTATATCCAATTTAAATATTTGATAATGTACCTGTCTTACAAAATAATATTGTTTCTTTTACTACATCGTTAAATTTATTTTTTCTAGACACTAACTTTACTTAAAAGATAGTTGTAATTCGGGTAAAAGCAGGTATAAATAGACGTATTTTTTGCTATGAGTCTTTCCTAAACACATCTGAAACGAACATTACGTACCATATAACTAATACCATTGTTTATATATAAACAATACTAATATCGCAATAGGTTTGCTTTAATATAAATATATTTTTATTACGCATGCATCATAATCAACGATTATCGCACGCTGCAGCGTGCTTAAAATGATGTTTATGATGCGCCTACTTTTTTAAAGGTTGCTATAGAAACATTTTATCATGTCAAATGTGACAGATTAATATATTCGTCAATATATCCCTTAAATTTAATATTTAAAACATTTTTGAGATTATGATGCATTCGTAATAAAAAATAGCGTATGATATACGTGTATAAGATGCCTTTAAAGCCCTTGCGACTTACAAAACACTCCGCCGCGCGTCGTGTTTTGAAATATGTCGCGCGTGCTTTAAAGGCCCTCTTATACACTTATATCATAATATACTATTATCTATGAATAGGCAACAGTCAAAATTTAAACGAAGCGCGAAAATGGTGGGCGGATCGTTTCTAGAAGCTCGACCAATAGGAGAGGTCGATTTTCACATAGTGCACTGTTTGTGTAAAGGATCTTTAAATGCACATCGCATAGCATCTGTTTTATTTTTAATTCATATATACTTTTATTAGCACTTCTATTTAAAAACCAATAATACTACAATACAAATTATAAGGTCAAAATCCATATTGCAAAATTAAAAAATGCACCCATCTCTCAATTAATTTTTTGTTCATTTGCAAATCTTGCAATATTCCCAATATCCGCATTAATAGTTTCATTCTCTTTCTTTCCACAGACTCACAGACCGAACATATTCTGTTTCTGACGTTTCTGTAAGCCGCAGCGGCGCGGCTAGTAGGATTAATATTCGGTATCGATCATTTTATCATGTGTGAATGAATGAATAAACGAATACGAATGGACAGGAGAGATGCGAACGAACCGACGATACCGGGCCGGAGAGTCGAGGAATCAAATCCGCCGAATGCGAATCGTTCGGAAGTCGTATAACAACTGAACTGAACGCTTTTAAAAATCATTCGATTTCGAATTCATATTGTACCTTGTACCGTAGTCCCAGATAAACCCACACCAGATGCAAAAGATCGGCAAATTCCTCGTCGGCCAACTTTAACCTTGACGTGGCGGTTATACGCGGCCTGCACCAAATAATATGGGTATGATTATAGAATTGTTCTTCAAAATTAAAATAGTTGGTCTGCACCAATGAAATGAAAACGTGTTTTGTTGTGGAATGGTTCAGGAAAAATAAAAATTTGCAAGAGCCATTCACTTTCTTTTTTCCCAACAGGCGGTTATGGAAATCTTGTGTTATTATGGCTGCTCTGACTTTTTTACAGAAATTCCTTTAATACGCTTTAATGTATGCCGATTTAAGGTTATTTAAACATTGAAAATGCTTTTGTTATCCTAATATAGGGCCTCAAATTGTGAAAAAGTACATGCTACATTTGCCACATGATGTCATACGCGTGAGAGATCGTGTTAGTTTGTTTATTTAAACTTAAATTTGATCACAGGGTATCGGAATCGGTTCAAATGACTAAAATAAATTGGAACTAACTGAAACTAACCGAAAGTTGATTGAACGACTAGCCAAAAGTGACCAAAAGCACGAACTAACAAAAAACATTAAATTTCATTAAATCATATCGGAAACGATTCAAACGTCTTATATACATTGGAACTAGCAAAAAGTAACCGTAAGTTGATTGAATAACTAACCAAAACTAACCAAAAGCAAATAAAAGCATCAAAACGGGCTAAAATGTATTGGAACAGATTCAAAATATTAAAGTAAGTTAAAAGTAACCCAAATTAACCGAATATTGACGACTAACCTAAACTAACCAAAAACATTCAAATTGGCTATAACGTATCGGAACTGGTTCAAATGACTAAAATAATTTAAAACTAATTGAAATCAGGCGAAAATTGATTGAACGACTAACCAAAAGTATCCAAAAGCACCAAAAAGGGCTAAAACGTATCGGCACAGATTAAAAATATTAAAATAAGTTGATTTTAACCGAAGTCTGAAGACTAACTTAATTTGACCAAAAACATTTAAACTGGTTATAACGCATCGCAACCGATTCAAGTAACGATAATAAATTGAAACTAACCGAAAGTTGATAGAACGACTAACCAAAAGCACTAAAACGGGCTAAAACGTATCGAAACAGGTTACAAACATTAAAATAAGTTAAAACTAACCAAAACCAGCAAAATTTTAAGGACTAACTGAAACTGACCAAATCATTAGATTTTATTAAAATATATCGGAACCGCTTCAAACCACTAATATAAATTGGAACTAGCTAGAAATAACCGAAAGTTGACTGAATAACTAACTAAAACTAACCAAAAGCAAATAAAAGCACCAAAACGGGCTAAAATGTATCGGAACAGATTCAGAATATTAAAGTAAGTTAAAACTATCCCAAATTAACCGAATATGAGCGACTAACCTAAACTAACCAAAAGCATTAAAATTGGTTATAACGTATCGCAACTGGTTCAAATGACTAAAATAATTAAAACTAACTGAAATCAAGTGAAAATTGATTGAACGACTAACCAAAAGTATTCAAAAGCACCAAAAATGGTTAAAACGTATGGGCACATTTTAAAAATATTAAGGTAAGTTGAATTTAACCGAAGTCTGGCGACTAACTTAAATTGACCAAAAACTTTTAAACTGGTTATAATGCATCGCAATCGGTTCAAATGACGAAAATAATTTGGAATTAACTGAAAGTTAACCGTAAGTTGATTGAATGACTAACCAAAACTAACCAAAAAAACTAAAATTGGAAATAACGTGCGGAGCCGGTTCAAACGATTAAAATAAATTAAATCTAACTGAAATTAACCGAATCTTGGTTAAACTACCCATCAAAACTAACCAAAAGTAACTAAAAGCACCAGAAAAGGCCAATTTTCAGCTAGTTTTACTTTATTTTAGCCATTTATTGAGCCAGTTCCGATACGTTATACCCAATTTTAGTGATTTTGGTTAGTCATTAAAATTCGGTTAATTTGTATTAGTTTTATCTTACTTCCATAGTTTTAATCTATTTCGAAACGTTTTAGCCCGTTTCGGTGCTTTTAGTTACCTTTTGGTAGTTTTTGTTAGTCATTCAATCAACGTTTGGATACTTTCAGCCAGTTCTAATTTTCTTTTATTCAATTGGTTATAACCAATTTTAAACGTTTTTGGTTAATTTTAGTTAGTCGTCAAAATTTGGTTAATTTGGGTTAGTTACTTATTTTAATACCTTTAATCAGTTCCG
>MU188907.1:29814-57160 GCA_016904865.1 Pissodes strobi
GGTTAGTCTTGGTTAGTCGTTCAATCAGCTGTCAGTTAATTTCAGTTAGTTTTAATTTATTTTAATCATTTTAACCAGTTCCGATACGTTACAAACAATTTTAGTGGTTTCGGTTATTTTTGGTTAGTCACCAAAATTCGGTTAAGCTGGATTAGTTTTAATATTTTTAATCTATTTCGATTCATTTTAGCCCGATTTGATGCTTTCACTTTCGTTTGGTTAGTTTTGGTTAGTCAACTTTAGGTAAAATTCAGTTAGTTCCAATTTTTTTCAGTCATTTTAACCGGTACCGAGACATTATAAGCATTTTTAATGCTTTTGGTTAATTATGGTTAGTCATCAAAATCGGTTAATTTGGATTAGTTTGAACTTACTTCAATATTTTAAATCTATTTCGATGCGTTTTAGCCCGTTTTCGTGCTTTTGGTAACTTTTGGTTAGTCGTTCAATCAACTTTCGGTAAAGTTCAGTTACTTTTAATATATTTTAGTCATTTGAACCGGTTTCGGTACGTTATAAGCAATTTTAATGTGTTTGGTTAGTCGCGAAAATTCAGTGAATTTAGGTTAGTTTTAACTTAACATTATTTGTAATATGTTCTGATAAGTTTCAGCCCGTCTTGGTGCTAACCCTTTGGTTAGTTTTGGTTAGTCATTCAATCAACTTTCGGTTACTTTCAGTTAGGGCCAAATTATTTTAGTCACTTGAACCCGTTCCGATAAGTTATAATCAAATTTAATGTTTGTGGTTTGTTTTCGTTATTCGCCAAAATTCGCTTCGTTTTGGTTAGTTTTAACTTACTTTAATTTTTGTAAACTGTTCCGATAGGTTTTAGCCCGTTTTGGCGCTTATGGTTAGTTTTGGTTAGTGGTCCAATCAACTTTCGGTTAGTTTCAGTTAGTTCCAATTTATTTTAGTTATTTGAACCGGTTCCGACACATTATAATCAAATTTGATGTTTTCGGTTAGTTTTGATAGTCGCTAAAATTGGGTTCGTTTTGATTAGTTTTATCTTACTTTAATTTTTGTAATCTGTTCCGATACGTTTTAGCTCGTTTTGGTGCATTTGGTTAGTTTTGGTTAGTCGTTCAATAAACTTTCGGTTATTTTCAGTTAGTTCCAATTTATTTTAGCCATTTGAACCGATTCCTATACGTTTTAATCAAATTTAGGTTTAAATAAACAAACTAACACGATCTCTCACGCGTATGACGTCATGAATGTGGCAAATGTAGCATGCACTTTTTCACGATTTTAGGCCCTATACTAGGAAAACAGAAACATTTTTAATGTTAAAATGCATTTTTAGATTGTCAGACATGCAGAATTGATTGGTTAAAACAAAAGTTCCGATATCATAATAATAAAAAAATTTCCCGTATGTGGCCAATATTCTGGTGGACACTGTATAACATTAGTTGGATTTAAAAAAGATTTAATTATAACCTTGTATCTGCCAGTTTTCAGATTTAATTGAATTTCGTGCTCATTCGATTTTAAAATATGCAATAATTTTGGAAATAAGTATGCTGGAATGTGCATTAAACAATATTTTTTATGCATACCTTTCAAAATCGTGGAGTAATTTAAATAATGATTTATCGCCACTGCTTCTAGTAGAATAATTCAAATAAAGGCACTTATCACCAGGCATTTTTAACAAAAATAAAATAAAAATTAATTATTTTTCGTAACGCTCTCGGACTAAACCAAAAGACTCGCGTGGCTCGCGTTTAGAATCACACTAGAGCTTGCCCTGACTATTTCTCGGGATGGCTGGCCATCCCAAGGAGGCGGAGCTTTAAACGAATTCTTGTTTCATGCGTTAGGCGGGAGGCTTCGCATCTGGTGTGGGTTTATCTGGGCCGTAGTAAAATACTCGGATTAATCCGAGGATTTCAATACTCGGATTCAACGAGTAATTTAATTCGAATTCTTACATCACTAGTATGAGGCCGACCGAAATATGTAAACAAACTGTAATGAATGAGTGTAGATTCTTTTTTGGTTTTTGAGGGTAATTATTATGTTTGATAGGGGTCGAGGGGCTTTAAATTAAAGGGGAATTATTTTAATGTATGTTTTGATTTATTTTCTGCTCACCTAAATTACCAGGCCGTTACCAGAAATTCTTTGTATCTGGCCATACCTTGATCTTGCCCTGCTTCTACTAGGTACCTAATAGTACTTCCTTATTAATCTTAAAATAAGACAATATGGTAAAACTGGACAGAAGTTATAATTATAAAAATAAATATGAAAAATATAGATATGAAATAAAAATCATATCAAAGATAGGGATAAACTAAAGTTACGAGTAGTAGATGAACGGAATATCTGAATAACATAATTGTTTTGTGTCATGCTTGTTGGCTTATAACTTCCATTTTTGATAATATGTATGCATTAATAATATAAACTATGTAGTTAGTCAATAACAAATGTGATTACAGTTAAATGAAATATATAGCCCAAGATCAAAGCAGTTGTAAAAGGCAGTATTTTACATATAAGTATTCAAGTAGATTTCTCAGAGTAAAGCGAGCTAGAAAAAGTAAAAGGTATATATAATGTATGGTTTTTTTAGTTAATTCACCTATTCAGTACCTACTCAAACACAATCTTTTTAAGTAGTAATAACAGAATACATGATACAATAAAATGATTTAGCTTAAGTCATGTTAAGTAAAACAAACATCACATATATAAATACAAAAAGCAGTGATTTTTCTATGTTGTATAAGTACTGTGAATAAAATGCAAAGCAGTTGTATGAACCAATAAGTATTGTGACAATAAAAGCAAACCGAAGGTTTCGAAGCAGCTCAATTTTACTAGCTGTTCTAGACAGACACTGTTGAATTCTAATCTTCATGCAAGCCATTTTAGTAAAAATACAAGTACTTAACCCGTAACTACTACTATCCTAAAATCATTACATGCTTACTACTATGGGGTCCAGGGGACCCAATTTTTTATATAGTGATAAATAAGAAAATAATTTTTTCATCCAACAAATTTTATTAAGTACTAACTGAAAACATATTATTACAAACATCTATATGTATAAAGCACTATTTGGAACAATTTGTGCATATTAGGTGAGCACATTTTAGGCAAATTGAAATTTTGCACTTTTCGCAGTAGTGGGTAGTTTTTCTGTCCTTTCCGGAAGGACATGTTCTGCATCGGGGCCTTTTTGACTTTGTCGGTGTTTCTAGAGGTACTGATGCCTCTTCCATTTCAATTTTGAGTATATTTGCAGTTATACTTCGAATTTGTCGTGGAACGTTTTTATTGGAAATTCTATTTATCATAGATGGCTTACATAGCTCGGTTCCCAAGTCTTTCAAATATTTGTATCGAGTTATTTCTTGTCCACCTTTGGCAAACTGATAGATTACCCTGCTATTTACCCCAGCGATGTTAAGAAGCGCATGGAAGAGAGCCATTGGCCAACGTCGAGTTCTCCTTGACGTAGAGTATGTAGCGCATCTTTCGTCCAATGCGTCAACACCTACCTTTGTTTCGTTGTAATACAAATTTATTTCTGGTTTTTGAGTTTCTTCGTGTACTGTGTTACTATGATGCATACTTGAAATAAGTATAACTGATTTTCGCTTTTTCGGTACATGAGATACAATTGTGGTTTGAGATGTAAAACCAAATTCTGAAGATAACACAGGCCGTCCGGATTGTGGTAGGAATTGTGCCGGAATTTCCCTTTTATTTTTTCTGAGTGTTCCAACAAATGTTAACCCAAGTTTTTTTAGTTCATTCACAAGCTGCAAGGAAGAATACCAATTATCTCCCGTTACATTTCTGTTTGTTTTGATTATTGGATTAACCAATCTAAGAACTACCTCTGTTGGATGAGAAAGCGGTATTGGGATAGGCTGTCTTAATACTAATTTTTTTCCTGTGTAAACTTCAGCATTTACCATATAATAAGTTTTACTGTCTGCTAATATTTGTACTTTCAAGCCATACTTAGCAGGCTTGTTAGGAATGTACATACGGAATGAACATCTACCTCTGAATGGTACAAGCATTTCATCTACAGTAACACATGTCCCTGGAGAATAATTTTTCTTACAATTCTCGACAAACGTGTTAAATATGTTTGAAAAAGCGGCTAGTTTATTACTTTTAGCCCTTTCTTTTCTTGTTGTACAATCGTCAAAACGTAAACATGACAGTAAGAACGCAAAACGACATAAAGACATGGTACATCTGAATACATCTCTGCCAGTACCGTCTGTTGCCCACATGGACTTTAAATCTTCGTGGTTTGACTTAAATAGCCCCTGAAAATATAAAAGACCAAAAGAGGCTTTAATTTCTATAGCGTCAGTATTGCTAATAAATGTTGGAGAAAATTTTGCTCTTGAGTTATTTGTTTTAAACTGACCATAATTCTTTTGCATTTCTTTTATTTTTTGATTTGTAGATCGAACAATTATATCAATCATTTCTTCAGTAAAAAACAACTGCCATGCTTCTAGTGAATTTTTGGGCGGATTTTGACGAGCTTCGTCTTTCAAACCGGGAAGCACAGTAATAATATTATGAGCTAAAACTTTACCCCGCGCTGGTGCTTGCTTGGACCATTTAGTGCCGTCTTTGCCATACCAGAAAGCCCTATGTCCACTATCCTCTTCTAGGTCATCGACATCTTCATTATCTGTAGCCTCACCCTCCAGATCACTGACTGTATCGTGCTCGCTAAATTCTTCCAAATCATTTTCATCTTGGTCGCTTTCATCGCCAACATTCAAGACTTGTTGAAATGCATCGTCCTTGTCTTCAGCAATAGATGTATTTTGCAAAGTCGTTGAAGGTTCAAGATCAGTCCAAAAATCTTCGTTTGTGAGTATATTTGTCAGCTCGTTATCTGTAAGTGGCTTTTCTTTACTGCTCATCTTGTCTAAAATTTTAAAATAAAGTTAGATTTTCCAATAAATGCCCCTAACACGATGTATATTGTACTAAAATTTAGTGATAGTTCATCACTAACCTGTTAACTAAAAACAAAACCCAAATCAAAACAAAATACATTTTTTTTTAATTAAAAATAAGTTACACTTACCCTACTATTGGGTCCCGCGGACCCGAGGTGACGTATAACTCGAAACTTCTCTAATCACACGTCCACTTCGTTCAGCGCTCGACTGCACACTCCCCCTATAACCCTTATCTATGCTGCACACTACCGCATGGGAGAATTCCTAGACGCATATATATATAAACTATGCCTAGACGCACTATTGGCAAATCCAGAAATCAATGCGCCCTCTATGCGGAAAAAATTTGAACCTAGAAAGCGAGTAATCATCGACCGGCATTTGGCCACAGTGTTACCACTGCTACCCCGTTCGAGGCAGATCTACCCCTTTTTAATACAATTTCACTCTCTCGCTCCCCTCGAACATATCTACCCCGCTCCGAAAATATCAGTTATAAAAAAAAGTTAATTACACAAAAAAAATGTTATTCAATAGTTTTTAAAAAAGTGAAATAATCAAGAATCTAGACATTGTCTTTAAAGAAGTCACTAGAAAACGCGTGTAGGTAAATTTAACGATATTATCGATCGATATTGACTTGGTAACACCATTGTCTTTCCTGTATAAACAATGGTAACATTGAATGGTCACCCAAGGATTCTTGATTATCGTGATCGCGATCCTCGTGATTCCCCTGGGAATAGCGTCGTAAATCGTTAATGTACTTTCTCTGCTTTTGGTAATTTTTCAGTTGACGTGCCAGGCCGGTTTTGTCGTTTTTTCCTCAGAAACACACAAATTGAGTATTTTACGTAATTTTTTGGCGTTTTTTATTTTGGCGGAAACTTAAAAGTAATCAAATGTTTTGCAGGACAGTGGAGCGAATTGAGGTGCTGGGTGGGGTAAAAAGTTGTAGTAAAAAAAAAAGAAAATATTCGGCTTGCAAAGACGAATTTTGTTAAAAATTTGTTATTTTAATACATAATCCAGTGGCATAACAAGGTTAGGGAAAAAGGACTCCACTGTCCCGTTGCAATTGCAACGAAACAACACTAACCGAAAGCATGCTCACTGAAATCGGAGGATCCATTTGAGCCGAAAAAGAGCCCCCAAAGTTTGAGTTTTCACACAAATTTTCAGCACCACTTCACAAAAACACTGGAAATATAGACAATACACAGCCGAAAATTTTTTTTTTTTTCATTTTGGGCATGCCTTGAGTTAGTGTCGGTGAGTTTTGTTTGGTTGCGCCCCCGGAGCGAGCGTAGGGCCATGCGCGAATTGAAATATTAGTAGAACCATAAAAAAAATAGTCAACCGCAACGGGAAAGTGGAGCTCTTTTTCCCTATCCTTGTTACGCCACTGGAATATTTATGAAAATAGCACATATTTTTAACAAAATTTGCCTTTGCAAACCGAATATTTTCCATTTTTGTACACTTTTTTTACCCCACCCAGCACCCCTATTCACTCCACTGTCCCGCGAGACAGTTGATAGTTTAGGTTTCCGCCTATAAAAATATTACTGAAAATAAAGTAAAAACACTCAATTTATGTGTTTCCACGTGTGTTTCCGAGGAAAAAACTGTAAAACGACAAAATCGGCCTGACACCAACCAAAAATTTACGGCTTTTTTTGTTAATTGTTGTAGTGTGCTAAATCTGTGAATATATTCTGTCCAGAGTCAAACTGTTTAGTGATTAGTGAGTTCCTTGGGAATGTGGGAATGTTTAGATTTATGCTTAGGCTTAGGCTAATGCAAAATTTGAACTAACGTCTAGCCGCTGACGGTAACTGACTATCCATATTGTATTATTATGGCTTTTTGGCATGGCCTTCCGTTCGCTTCGCTCGCTATGAGGGCTCAATCAACACGAACTAACAAAGTGCTAACCAAACCTAACCCAAGGCTAACCCAAAATTAAGAAAAAAAGCTAAATTAATAAAAAAAAACAATAATTCTTAATTTTGGGTTAGTTTTGGTTAGTACTTATTGATTGAGTCCCTGTAGCGACCGAAGCGAGCGGAAGGCCATGCAAAGCCATAATAATACTATATGGATAGTCAGTTACCGTCAGCGGCTAAACGCTAGTAAAATTTGCAACTCCTAAATGAAAAATAGTGAATATATTAGCTTTTATTTATTCTACCCCTCACCGACCCAATTCCACCCCGCTCGTTTACGTTAATCCACGATACACATAAACACGGTATGCTACAATTGGCGCCAAATTCCGTTCACCACGCGCATCTACGTCACATGCGAGTGTCAGCACCAGCCATTTGTCTTGCCGGTGCATCGATTGCATGTTATTTTAACGGAGCGGAGAAAATATTTCATTATTATAGCCGTGATTATATTGTAAGTGCATATAAGACATATCCAATTTAATAATTTATTATTTGTATTGTGTTATGGTGTAGTGTGGGACTAATTTACAATGCCGAACTGTGCCGTGGCTAAGTGTAAAAACTCTAATAAATGTACAAATGGTACAAATATAAAATACTTTAGATTTCCAAAGAAAGAAGATTTGGCAAAACAATGGATAATCGCTTGTCGGAGAGAAGATAAAATAAATTTGAAAAACGGTAAGTTTAGAATTAACTATGAAATTCATATTCGATGGCCACAGTAAGTAAAGACTGTAATAAGTACCTACCTAGGAATCTACTAAGATTATGAATATTTATAAATCTGAATTTTTGAACTGAAAACTTCTTTAGGTGCGTTTTCAGTTTTTTTTTGTGGGGGTTGAATGAGACCGAGCCGTCACGCGTTTCGCTCGGATATGTAACGTAACGCTCCATGCATAACGCATGTTCCCGTATAGGTAGAGGGCTGAAATTTTCAGGGGATGTAGCCGGTGTAAAAAGAAGATCCTGGACGAAAACGGGACCCCGTTTGGCTAGGAGAGGGGGGAGAAGGAAAAACTTAAATAATTAATTTCGGGAGAACGGGAAGAGGTACGGGGTCGATATTTTTATGGTAGGTGCGCTCCATGGGGGCCACCTTAGGACATGCGGAGGACCACGCTCTAATTTAAGGGGGGATTTTAGGGGGAAAACCGTTTTTCGCCCGTATCTCTGCAAGCAAGGAAGGCTCGGATCGAAATTCTGACAAACGGTGACCCCGCTTGTTGAAGTTTTCACTTCTGTCGTGCGGTCTTAAGCACACACCAATTTTTTTTATAAAAATTGAGTTTTTGGAGACAATGTGCTTCAAAAATCAATGCTACATAATAATATTACATATTATTTTTTTAAATCTAAGCACTGTAAAAAGAATGTATATTTTAATTTTAATTTGTTGGCTTTTATATACAAATGCGTTAGTTATGGCATAATAAATCTAATCTATCTATATCGTTATACTTACTTACTTTTATACTGCCAATCAAAAAATCGACAACACCGGAATGACTGAAATGGTCTTTCTGGCTGTTGATTAAGATATCTTTATAAATTAAGACTTCACCCTGACGATAATATAATTTAAAAATTTCAATAAACCCCACCTATTGGTAGGTATATTTAACTTTTTTTCAGCAACGATTTGCTCAATACATTTTGAAGAGAAGTATGTTGAAATTCCTTTAAAGCACAGGCTTTTGAATTACTCCCCAAAGAATGCTCGTCATTTAAAACCCGAAGCAGTACCTACTTTAAATTTGCCTGGAGGCTCATTATGTACTGCTCAAAAGCGAAAATCTGAAGAAAGAACACTTAGGCTCGCAAAAAGAAGACGCAGAGAAGAGGTGGAAGATGTCTTAAAGTCATCAGCCAGTACTTCCAGTTGTACATTAGAAGGACATCACGCTGAAACAATAATTACTGAGGAGTCAGAGCTCCCAATGCATGATGAAGAACTATTATTAATTTCAGCATTACCAAACACTGAGTAAGTGTAAAGCAATATGTGATATTTTGATATTACCATTATATTTTTTAATCATTTTGACAAACATTTTAAAAGTATTGTATATTTGCGTACAATTTCAAAGTAACGTACTTATCTTATTTCCAGGAGGATACAACCAACATGTTTGTGTGAATCGAGTGCTGAACTGCTTCCGCTCAGACAAAAAGTAAAGATACTGGAATCACAAAACAAACATCTTTCGAAGGAACTCGAAGAAACTAGATTAAACACTACCCAAAAATACAACAATATTTTAGCAAAAGTGTTTACACCGGGACAAATTAAAACGTTGATAAATCGAAAGAGGGTGGTTCGTTGGTCCACAGAAGATATCGCTTCAGCTATCTCTCTGCGGAGTGTAAGCCCGAAAGCTTATAGATATTTGAGGGCGAATAATTATCCATTACCAGCTATGTTGACATTAAGAAAATGGGCTGGAAATTTTGATGTCAACGAGGGGATTTTAAAAAGTGTTATAACACTAATGAAGAAAAAGTCATCAGATTTCAGTATTCTTGATCGAATATGTGTTTTGACATTCGATGAAGTTTATGTCTCAAACAAAATGGATATAGAGAAAAAACAAGAGCAGGTTGTTGGGCCACACAAAGCTTGTCAGACAGTTATGGTGCGCGGATTGGTTTCAAATTGGAAACAACCTCTGTACTATAGATTTGATCAACCAATGTCAAAAGGAATTCTTGAAGAAATTATTTCTGAACTTTTTCAAGCAAATTTCATTGTGGTTTCTATTACAAGTGATATGGGTCCTGGAAATATCTCATTGTGGAATAAATTAAACGTCGGGCATAATAAAAGTTGCTTTTTTGCACATCCATGTGACGATAGTTTAAGGATTTTTGTTTTTGCAGATGTGCCCCATCTAATTAAACTCGTGAGAAATCACATAATAGACCAGGGATTCACTATTGATGATAAAATAATAAGCATTGATTACTTTGAAACGCTCCTTAATATATCTACCTCGGAATTAACTTATGCCCATAAATTGACTCAACAACATTTAAATTTAAAAGGATCCATGCGACAGCGCGTACGTCCTGCTGTGCAACTTTTATCCAACTCCGTGGCAAAAGCCATAAAATATTGTGGAGAGAGTGGTCTTATGCCAAAAAATAGTTTTTGGAAAGAAGCCTCTGATGTGGTCCAACTGTTTAACGACTGGTTTGATTTGTTTAACTCGCATTCAAAATTCACTCAGAACTGCCCAGGAAGGAATGCTTTCGGCACAGAGATTGAAAGTCAAAGGAACCTACTTAGCCAAATGGCGATATTCATCAAGTCTATGAGAGTAGGCACTCACAAGGAGTTGATTCCATTTCAAAAAGGCGTTTTACTCACAAGTAGATCAATGTCGGAAATGTACGATTATTTAAAGGAAAAATATGATTTGGCGTATATATTAACTTCCAGGCTAAACCAAGATGTTCTCGAAAATTTTTTCGCTTATATTCGAGGAATGGGTGGAAGTAATGATCACCCTTCCCCTCTGGACTTTAGATACAGACTTCGATGGTATATTCTGGGCAAACATTCAGCAGCAATTTTTACAGAAAACCGAAATACAATGGAATCTAACGAGCAGTGTTTGTTGGATGTTTTCAAAGACTCACGCAGCGTAACATCTGATGTAGAAACCGGAGAAATTTGCTTAACGCAGAAAATGTTTAATTTCTCAAAAATCGAAGAGCCGCTTGAAGAAGATCATGTGGAAAGTGAAATAATGACGATTTCTTTTGTAGAACCATATTATTTTCAAGAAGACGATATCAACAACGAAGTAGTGCAGCTAATGCAACATTTTGAGGTGAAAGAAAAAGTGAGTCAGGAATCATTAAAATATATTGCAGGCTTTGTAGCATTCAAATTTAAAAATAAATACTCACTGGAAAAACCCACAACAGCTATGAACATGAATAATGCTCCTGATTGGATACAAGCGCTTTCTAGAGGTTCTCTGTTACATCCAAATGATGAATTGTGGGAAGTTGCTTTGAAACTTGAGTCCGAGTTCCATAAAATGCATGGTAACTCTTTATCTAAAGAGGCGAACATTTTTCACAAATCAGCCGATAAAACCATATTACAAATTAAAACCACATCTGTACCTTACGAAGTTGTTCTTTACTTTGCCAAAAGTCGAACATATATTAGACTGCGAGACTTGAACAGAAAAATCAGTTTTAAGAATGCTCAAAGGAAACTAGAGAAAAAAATGTCGAAATTTACTAATTTCAAAAAGTAATATTTTTTTGTTTACTTTGTTTGCTTGTAATGTTATAAAGTTGTTAGCATTTTTGTCATTTTTTTGGAGAAATAATAATATATTTATAACATTGATGTTTGCCTTTTATCAAAATATATTTTCAATTATTTGTGAATTCAAAAACTTTCTACTTGTATTATTCTTAAAACATTCTCTTACAATCAGTTTTAATAAAGAAAAACAGCCGTCGTAATTTTAAAATCCATGAGGTTCGAACGCGCGCCCCAAAATTACATTGGATAATTGTAACGAGTGGATAAATTACTCGCGCGTGACGTCACTCGCAGCGAGAGAGACAGCGCTACCATGCGCAATATCATACCGTGTTTATGTGTATCGTGCGTTAATCTACCTCGAAAAAAAAAGTGCTTGTGGCAACACTGTTTGGCCATTTTACATGTGATTTTCGTGAAGATCGTATCTTTCAAAGCATTTATAGACTCGTGTATTCGTGTTTTTCATTTTATAGTTGCTTTTGGACGTTTACTGGAGAGAAAAGTGTATTTCTTTGTGACTACAAACATAAAACAATGGCCTCTGGCTCGAAAACGAAGCATAATACATTGTTGTGTTTACGATTGCCATTACAGAAAAGGAAAGGACAAAAACATTCATTTCCACTATTGCCCGAGCCCAAATAGTGGTATTAAAGTTAAACTGTCAAATGCAGCAGGAGTTGAAGAAGAGATGGATAAGGCAAAGGCATCGGAAAATGCTTTATTAATGGGAAAGCCGGTTACTAACTAACACTATGCACGTTTGCTCAAAACATTTCAGGACTACTGTGCAAAAGGTATTTAATATTGTTAATAATATGTTTTATTATATATGCAACGCTCTTTTAATTACATTTTTAGTCTGTATATTCTATTTTCTGATAATAATAGAGGTATGATGTAGGTAGTTACTGTTCAAGTTAATTTCTTCTAAGTTAAACAATAATAAGTATAAAGCAGACATACTCAGCATGCAAGAAGTACATATTCCTATTTCAGAACTAATATATTTTATTGTTCCAGGAGTAAAGATGATTCAGCCAAAATTAAATAGACATGCGGTACCATCTTTGAACTTGCCAAAGAAAAGTCTTGTGGTAGAGGACACAGAAAAAAGAAAAAGTGCAGAGTGCCGTGAGAAACACGCTGCTAAAAGGCAAAATGTGAAAGAAACTTTAAATTCACCTGTTGCTGATTACCCACTCTGTGTAGCACGTGAACACTCCAGAAGATGATCATATTTTGCAGCAAAGATCATTTGAGGACCTCACGGAAGAAGAAAAGGTGGTGGTACACAATTTGCTGTAAATGCAAGGTCAGGGTACTTATCTTGTGGACAAAAAAGTACAGGTTAAAAGTGGAGATTTATTTCAAACATTTGCATCAACAATTGAAAAAGATTCGCATTTAAACTCTTTGACAGGTATTCCTACATTTAAGTTACTTGACTCAATTATATATCTTATGGCTTAGTTTTATCCAGACGTAAAGAAACGAAAATTATCAATAAAAGATAGGATTATACTAGTTTTCATGAAGCTCAAAATGGCTTTAAAGTTTAATATTTTATACTTTTTGTTTAAAATATCACCAACATTATGTAGAACTATATTCATTGAATTTATATCTCATTTGGCAAATATTTTAAAAGTGTCTATTCACTGGCCTTCATTTGACGAAGTACAAAGAAATATGCCTTTATGTTTTAACGATTTTAAAAGTACGAGGATAATAATCGATTGTTTAGAAGTACCTATAGAAAAACCGAAATGCGTATGTTGCCAAGTAATAACATATTCCCATTATAAAGGTAGGCAAACTATTATCCAGCAGGGCTAATTACTGTTGTTTCTAAAGGATGTGGTAGGAGCTCTGATAAGGCCATTTTTAGTCAGAGTAATCTAATTGATAAACTGATGCCAAGAAGAGACAGTATTATAGTCAATAAAGTGTTTTTAATAGATGATATATGCGACCATAGATTTATTAAAATTATTAGGCCTTATTTTCTTAAAAAAAGAAGCGCAATTTACAGAGGACGAATCAAAGGAAAATATTTTAATTTCAAAAGCCAGAATACACTCGAGGATACATATCGAAAGAGTCAATCAAAGAATGCGAATCTTTAACATTTTAAATACTCCCTTGCCAAATAGTTTAATACAAGTTTTTGATGACATTATGTTAATTATCTGCGGAATGGTAAATCTGCAAACTCCAGTGCTCTCGAGTAACAAATTTTAAATAGGTATTCTTATTTTTTTTTTATTTTGCTCTTCATATAAAGTAAGTTTAGTGTAAAATAAATGGTTGTTTTTATTAGATTTAATTTAAATAATTGGAAAACATTTATTTAATGTAACTCAATATTACAATACAATAAATACATAATTCTCTAATCAGTGCTTTAAAGCTCTGGCCTCGAGAATACTAATTACAACTTTTGTGTCAGAGAGATTCTAACTAATATTTAGATACCACTTAAGTTGTTTTATAAATACATTATAAATTAAGATTAGACTTACAGCAAGTTCCCCAAATTGGTAATAAATATCTAAGATGTGAAAGGAAGACTGTATTATAAATGTTGTGTTTGGTTTTAAAAGACAGATAATTCCTGCATTTGTATATCATAGGTAGCATTGGTAATGTTTTAGATATAATATAAAAATATTTTATTTGCTGTACTTCTTCAATTTTCACTTCATTTATTGTATTATTATAGTCTTAAACTGGTTTATTTTTCTGTTTAAGACAAATAAATTTTGTTTTGTCAGTATTGATTTTTAATGTTTCTCTCTTAAAAATAAATATATGTTCTTACTTTGCGTATGTTTTATTTATTGGCTTAGATAATGAAGAAAGGATTATTACAGATATGAAAGTAAATTTCCCATACATTTTTATATCCTTTCTGTATTTTGGTCTTCGCTAGCTGAGATTTGGTACTCCTTTATGCAATATACGAGGTAAGCAGCAAATAATCCATTAGTTTCCAACTGGTTAGTAGTATTCTATAACTTAACTAAATTGCTAATTATCTTTAACACTAGTTGGACTTCTAGTTCTTTATTTTGGAACAACTTTTGTATATTGCCCCGTTACAGCCATGATAATAATATTATATAGTAGACAATGTTCAATTACAGGAAAAATATGTAGGCAAGCTTTGGCAGAGACCCGCTTTTAGAACGGAATTATTGCTTTTTAAGTATTTATCTGGAAAATTAAAAAATATAGTTACTGTTTAAGCTTTCATATTCAACATTGCCTTTAACCATAGGTTGTTTTTTATAGTGAAGAAAATTCTATTTAAAAGCCTGGCCCTATCATAGGATAGGTACTGTGTATTTTTAAATCGTAATAAATGAATTAACTAATCAAAGAAATAGTTTTATTTATTAGCTAACACTGCATATAAGTATAATATACTATGATTAAAACTATTTTATACTCGAACAATATATTTATTTCCACTAGAGTTTATTTTCACATACTTCATGTATCATATATTTCAAATAGAAATACTCTGAAATACCGTGTACTATTTGCCAATATTAATTAAATATGTCACCAAACTACGATATTTTCACCTAAAATCACTGTAAAATTCACACAAAAATCCAAAACGACACACAAATCGGCAAATCTCACATTAGAAATGAAGACAAAACACAAAGGTGTTACTCGCTTTCCACCATGTTTGTTTACAAACGCCAGCGCCCCCAACGGTAGCTGGATTCGCGAATAGCCATTTGCCAATACTAATCGACATATTCGCGCAAGTAGAAAATGGTCGGGTCCCAGGGACCCATTAGTAGTAGTTACGGGTTAACTAGTTAGTTCGCCACATGAGCAAGATAGGGCTTTCCGAAGAAACGGGATGCCGCTTGTGCTTGGAGGGCAAAGAAACAATGGAGCATGTTTTATGTTACTGTCTGGCAATGGAAAGAACCAGACAAACTATCCACCCCCAGACAGCTATTCGATTTCCTCTGGCCTAGTGGAATCTACAGATGTGAGCCACAATAGACCAAGGGTTGCACAAATACACATACAATTACAAAATACAATAGTTTAGTAGAGTTACAGTTCTATAGTTGTTGTTATATCATCTTCATTTTTATTGTTAATCAAAAATATTTTGGCTTCATGAAGCACTTGATCTAAAGCACCTACTTAATATACTTGACCCGCACTGGTACTTTTATAACAGTCTTGTCCAAACAGAATGTTTTTTTAATGAACAAATTGCCCACAAACACTTCAAGTCTTCTGACCTGATAGAAACACAGACATTTGCACACTTGGGTACCCTTCAGCTGGTTCATTTAAATGGAAAAAGGACAAGTTTCTTTTTCCTTTCAACTATCCATCCTCGAGTTCATTAATCTTAATATCAGCTTCATGTAGCGCAGTAAAAGATATTGCTTCGTTGTAAGTAGTTGCTCCATCCGAACTTTCAGCAATAGCCTTTCCATTTCTCGCCATTCAATCGCCGCATAGATAAATATTGAATCGCCGTGTGTCGTGTGACTCGTGTGAGATGACTCGACCTTTGTTTATAATGACCATAGATAAAACACTAAAAAAAAAATAATGACTCGACTCATGAACTCGCGGATGATGTGACAGTATCGCTACATTCCATGCCATATTTCACTTTTCGAATGGCCCTCCGCTCGCTACCGCTCGCTACGGGGGCTCAAGAAAAGGAAACTAACCAGGTGCTAACCCAAGACATACCCAAAAACAAGAAAAAAACAGTTTAGAAATATAACCTTAAAAAAAATTTTAAAACACCCACGGGGTTTGAACTCGAGTCGCCGAAGTGAAAGCTAGTCATGCAAAGCATTATAAGATCCTTTACACAAATAGTGCACTATATAAAAATCGGCCTTTCCCATTGGTCGATCCGCATGAGCTCAAGAAAAGGAAACTAACCAGGTGCTAACCCAAGACATACCCAAAATCAAGAAAAAAAGCTGTTTAGAAACATAATCTTTGAAAAAAAATAAAAAAAGCAACGGGGTTCGGACCAGCGTTTTCCAGGTGAGACCCAACGATCTAAACTAGTGATGGGCGATATATCGATAACCGTTATTAATAACCGGTTATTTGTCAATAACTGTTATAACTGATATTAAGTACGAAACTAAGCAGTTACCCGTTATTGAGACCGATCGAATTAATTGCCTAAATATAATACGTGAACAGCGGTGGAGAGGCTGCATATCATGTAAATAAAATAACTCCGTATAATAAGCGACGCGGCGTGGTGATATGACAGATGATTCGATCAATATCAATCTAAAATATTGAATATTCTGAAATATCGTTTACCAGCTACCGTGCGTCCTATTCCATGTCTCTGTCGCCGATTGAGATTCGGGATTGTACCGTCCAGCGACCGTCACGTTGTGTCGTTGTCTTTCCTTTTTTATGCGATGTTTTCTAAACAAGGAGTGAGCAGATCATCAGAAAATTGCAAAGTTCGTGCGTAAAAGTCAGCAATACACACAGCCGAAACCGCCAGTGCATTAAAACTTCAAAAACTATTATTTTTAAAGGTTAATAGTAATATTTGCCAATAGGTTAATTACTATTCAGCTATTTTCAAGTGTTACTGTGTGTTATTTAGTCTTAGGTTAAGACAAGTTGTTAGTTTATCACAATTATTATATTTATGTTATGTTATTAACAGTCACTTTCAGTTACCTATGTTGTACTTTATATAAATGAAGTATGTTCCTTTAAATTGATAAACATGTTTGTTTTACTTTACTTTACTTAACTATATACGTATATAATATAAGGTATTATACAGTATAATACAACACCACTACATTTGAGTGATTTGACTACATATCATATAATGAGAATAATCTAAGTCTCTATTTCAATCATCAATGCCGTAATGCTTATTACTAATACGCTTCTAAGGCACTAACTTCCAATAACCGGATAACTGCTAAGAATAACTGTTATTTAAAAATAACCGACACAGTTATAACTGTTAGTTCGAAATAACCTTTTAGCCCATCACTAATCTAAACCTCTACACCACGAGAGCTCTTACGAGTGGATCGCCGTAGTAAAACATCTGTCAAATTATTTCACATTTGGATCCATGACGTCACTCGATAGTTGGCGGTATTTTGAAAACCGTCGCCGTATAAATACTTAGCATTATAAGATCCTTCACACAAATAGTGCACTATATAAAAATCGGCCATTGGTCGATCCGCATGGCTCTCCGCTCGCTTCGGGGGCTCACGAAAAGGAAACTAACCAGGTGCTAACCCAATCTAACCCAAGACATACCCAAAATCAAGAAAAAAAGCTGTTTAGAAACATAATATGTAAAAAAAAAATAAAAAAAAGCAACGGGGTTCGAACCCGCGTTTTCCAGGTGAGACCCAACGATCTAAACCTCTACACCACTAGAGCTCTTGATAGAAATCGATTGAATCACGCACACATATCGTAATACGAGATGGATCGACCAATAGGAGAGGTCGATTGTTATGGATCCAAATGAGAAATAATTTGACAGATGTTTTACTATGGCGATCCACTCGTGAGCTCTTGAGAGAAATCGATTGCATCACGCAGACAAATCGTAATACGAGATGGATCGACCAATAGGAGAGGTCGATTTTTACATAGTGCACTGCCATGCGAAAGTGAATTTAGGCAACCCACATTACTCTGCTCAGAGTTATGGGCCAGCCTATAACTTTCAGGCTTAATCATAATATCACTTATCATTATCACTATTATCAGTGTTATCACCACTCTCAGACTTTCAGTCCCCACATTCATTCACCTTTCACTTCACCTTGACTGTTTTTATTATACACTAAGACTAAACTATTTAGTCAGGTCAGATTTAGTAATTTGAGTTGAGTGACTTGAGTGTTGTTGCCTGTTAGTTGTTGCTGTTGACTGTTGAGGAACCGATTGGGGAAAACTTGTACCGATTATTATCTGTTTATTTACAAGTGCACTTTTTTATATTAGGAGTATGGGAAAAATACAAGCAGGAACCGTGGTTGATATTCTGGGGGATGAAATGACCCGTATCATTTGGGATGCAATCAAGGAAAAACTTATACTGCCTTATTTGGATATTGATCTAAAAATCTATGATTTGGGTATAGAAAACCGAGATAAAACCAATGATCAGGTAGGTAGCTAATTTATTTGACGAAACTGTTAGCTGAAGCAGTTTATCTGAAGGTATTTACTGGTAATTTTTTTTACGAATGATTTTTGAAGTATTGTCAATATACCGTGCTGTCTGGTTAACACCTACCACAGTTATTGCCCAAAATCAATCCACTAGTATTCATAAAAGCACTAGAAATGGAAGCAATGCAAACCTGAAAATTAATTTGCGGTTGAAAATATTAACTAAAAGATATTTGAGTAGAACGAATGAGAGACCTCCGTTTCGCTCCGGCCGAAATCTTGTGACAATAGCCAAAACAACAATTTTTTAAAAGAGTCAAGCTGGATTTATAGATTTACATAACTTAACACACTACAGTAAATGGCCGATTTATAAATGGGCTTGTGCTATGTTGTGCCTGAGTTGTAAAGCAAAAATACTAACCTTACAAATTTCATAATTTTGTTTAAAATTTTCAGATGTATATTATAGAGACCTATGTATATTAATTTATAAATTCTTACCATTCTCAAAAAGAAAAAGCATACAAAAAGCCAAAACACCAAACTTTATTGAATATCATTTATGTCATTCTCTCAAAAGACATACAATAATTATTATAATTCTGTGTTTTCATTGGTCAAACAGAAGCACATAGCATAAGAAGTTAAAAGTTGGTGAACTTCTTAAGTCCGGTTCTGACGAGGCAAATAGCTGCGTGACAGAGTTGCAGCAATTTTTTAATGGTTCGATTTATCATACATGTGTTCACACACGGATGCAATTTTTCTAGTAAAAAATCAAACTACTACGAACTGTGCAAACATGGTATGTATGTAGAGTTACTAGAACTAGTAAGATAATTTTCATAACTCAGATGCTCTCCTTAATTCTACGGGGAATGCACCAGTTGACAGTGTATCCTTCTTTTACTTTAAGTGGCTATCTTGAGCTTAATACACATAAACATAAATATATTACAGAATTTGTGATATGTAATAGCTCTTTTTCCTTATATACGGTTTCAAAATATTTTATAATAGACTTTTATTTCATGCATCTAGATGTATTACCATCTGTATGTGCAAAAACGACTTAAAATTATGTAACGGCATTTTATTATTATTTCTCTGTAGGTAACATATTTTCTCTGATGGATGGAATATTATAACTACAACTAAACTTGTAAACTAAAAACTACATATCGAATCCAATCACCAAAGCAAACAAGCATGCAAACCTAGGCCAGTTGGCAGATACAAAGTTTCTGTATTCATGTCCAAAAATTTTTTTGCTGATGATACTTCTAACTTCCACAGGCAATGTGTTATATATCTTAGGTGCCAGGTCTTCAAAACATCTTAAATTTAAACTCCTATTACTATTTGGAATAACAAGGTGTTTATTAGTCTTATTTCTTGTTTCATAGTGGTGATCTACATACTCCGTTTAGTTGAGATTTATACTTGGATTTATGTGAATATATGAACTCAAGTTCAAGATGTACAGAGAAGGAGTATTTAGTAGGATATTCTTTAAGTATAATAAATGGGTAGCAAATGGTTTCTTCTTTCTAAACATTATATGTATTTAGTATGTAGTTTTAAACTACTTTCAAAGGTCTCAAGGAGCCCTGACACAAACCACCCCATATGACAAGCCCATAACACATCAAGGATTCTATCAGAGCTTTATAGACATTGATAAGCAGATTCACCCCCAGTATATCTCTCAGAATATAGAATTTCAAAAATATCGTTTATTGCCCATTTTCAGTGGCGAAGCGTACGAGTAGACAAGGTAGACACTGTCTACCCAAAAATTGTCTACAGTTTGTTTGCCATTAATTTATTTGGTGAAATTGTACTAACTGTTTAATTAACATTTAAAAAAGTCGTAATACCAAACCACCGACTTGCTCTCCTTATATGTCTATGAATCTCCAATCGAAATAAAAACCGCCTAATTACAATTCCCGGACCACAGAAAGACATTTCGAGATCTGTCTTCCGAACTAATCCAAATACCCATCAGGCAGGCGACAGGCTGCGAGTCAGAGCTCAGCGTATGTCCGCGATTTTTACGGGCGCGAAAGACATTATACCCTTTGTCTACCACAGTTGACCAGCTATTTTTATTATGCTGCTGTGGAATACCGTTTACGGGAACGTTTGATATGGTCGGCTGCAGTATTTCAGTTTTGTTTTGTTTCAGGACTGCTGCAAGCTATGTATATGTTTTTATCTAATATTTATGTATAAGTTACATTTATATGTTGATATGTATTAATTATTCCCCATTTACCCTCTCTATATTTACTAGTACAGAATGTTACCATTTTATTGAAGTGAAACTTCTTTAGCGAGGGTAGTCAGAAAAAGTGAAACGCTTATCAAAGTTGAAACGTTATCAAAGTGAAACGCCCTTTTTTAATTAAGCATGTTCCAGTATAGCTAGAGGGTTAAAATTTTCAGGACATGAAGCCGGGGTACACGCGATGACTCTGTGTTACCGGGGCGGCAGGGGGGGGGGGGGGGGGAGGGGTGAATTATAACCGCCACCCCCACCTACCCGGATAACCAAAAATTTCCGAAAAAAATGGGAAAAATTTAAAAAAATTAAAAAATCGTTAGGAACGTTAATAAAAGTATTATAAAACGAAATAAGGAAATAAAAATAATAAAAAAGTTAGAGAAACGCGGTTGGCGAAAAAATGCGCAATAGTTCAGCTGCGAGGTCGGGGATGATAAAAATGGGAAGAATAAGAATACCTTATGAAAAAAAATATAAAAAATTTGGGAAAAATTGAAAAAAAAAAACGGAAACAAAATATCGGAAAGGTATTAAAATTATTATAAAACGAAATAAGAAAAAATAATAATGAAAAAAACAAAAGATTGGTCGGAAAGTTAACGAAAGTATTATAAAACCAAAAAAAAAAATGAATTATACAAAAGAGGAAAAAATTGTTCGGAAAGCTAAGAAAAGCATTATAGAACGAAATAAAGAAAAAATAATAATAAAAAAAAGTTAGAGAAACGTGGTTTTCTACGAATAAAAATTTGAAAAAAAAGGAAAAAAAAAATCGAAACCGGGGACAAAGGTTGAGAATTAAAAAAACTCAATTCGTAATATGTCTTTCAGAAGTTTCACTTCAGTTGTGTGCTTATAAAGGTGAGGCACATATTTTTTTATATTTTAATTAGTGTATATCATTGTTTTATTCATAAACCATAGGGTTTATGAAATGGAGAAATATGAGTTAATAAACATTTTTTGACATTAACATCGATTTTTATTATCTTTGTCTACCCAAACAAAAAATTCACGCTTCGCCACTGCCCATTTTACAATATTGGCATTAGACATGTCACTAAAAATATATATTACAATCAGGTACAGTAAAATTGTCAGATAAAATTACAAATACAAAAATCAAATCACATTACAAACACACAATCATATATTAGTTACATAAAGAACAACAGCAATAAACAAATGCATCTATATCTAAAAAAACTTCTTAGGGAGGTTGAAGATAAACACGATCTACTGAAGGTTACAAACGAACTCTTGAGTAAGAGAGTGGAGACTCTGGAAAAAATCTAGAACCACACAAAAATGTTGTGGCACAAACTCCCATACTACCCCAGGGAAATCCAAATTATTTTGCAGACATTGGAGCCAGCATTGGTAGTTTTTCTAGGGAGCGGGAAGAAAGAGAAAATCGCAAGAAAAACTTTATCGTTTATAATTTTCCTGTGGTCACTGATCCTAATGTTGGCGACACAGAGGACCTCAAGTCTACAGTTCTAAAAGCCATGAAATGTTGTGCTCGTGACAGCGAGCTCTCAGCAGAAACCATCAAAGTGTTCCGCCTAGGAAAAAAAGTGCCAAACAAAAGTAGGCCAATAAAAGCTGTTTGTGATTCAGCCGATCTGACCATTTCTATAACAAGAAACTCTAGATATCTTAAAACAAATCATGGCCTCAAGCACCTCTCTATTCGAGAGGACCTCACATCTAGACAGATGTCTGAATATCAAGCACTTAAAGATCAATTAGCAGAGAGGTTGAGTGCTGGAGAAGATCTCAAAATCATATGGAGGAATGTTTGTCCCAAAATAGATTCTTTTAACAGGAATCCTGCTCGGGATCCTGCTGCCATTGTGAGTCCTTTGTTCAATGGGAAGCTAACAGCAGTCTACCAGAATGTCCGTGGCCTAAACAGTAAGACCCATGATTTCTATAAGGCTATATCCATTGGTGAGTATGATGTTGTTGCCATAACTGAATCATGGCTCCAAGACGGAGTACAAGACTCTGAGCTTTTCACTGATGCATACACTACCTATCGTAAGGACAGAGATTTGGTTGCTCTTGAAGTCAAACAGGGTAAACCATAGTGTAAAATCTGTTCAAATTAATTTAACTGATCTTTATAATTTATTACCTGCTATTGATGTTGTTGGCACTCAAATTTTTATAGAAAATGTTAGCATTTATATATGTGTAATCTCCATTAAACCTAACTCTGCCTTGCAACTTTATGAAACACTGTTAATCAAAAAGTTATTCTACTGGGTGATTTTAACATTCATTTTGTCCATCAGTGTAATCTCATGAACCCTAAACAAACAGCTCTTCATGACTTCATGGATCTTACTGATCTCACTCAGTTGAACACAATTATAAACAATAATATGAACATGTTAGATTTGGTTCTCTCAAATATTCCCTGTATAGTTACTAAAGAAGAGGTGCCTTTGATTTTGGAGGACAAATACTCAACATATCTATCAATTTAAATACATTACATACCCTTGCTCAAACTAATAACCTTGCCACAAACTCCCAATCTAGAACCGTGAAATATATAAAATACAACTTCCATATGGCCAACTACCCTCTTTTATATCAGCTCATCTCAGAGGCTGACTGGAACTTTCTATATTCCCATTCAAACATTGATCTTGCAGTTTTGTTTACAATAAACTAACTGAAATTTTTGATGAATCTGTTCCTGTTTACAGGCAAAAAGGAACAAGAAATATTCATATCCTGTGTGGTATACAAGGGACATTATCTTAGCCCTAAAAAGAAAAGGTAATCTACATTCAAGATGGAAAAAACTAATATGTACTCTGACTACCTTCCCTATTCACAGAGTAGGCACACCATCAAATGTAAGGTTGACATTGCATATAAAAACTATATCTCTCGCACTGAGAAATCTATTAAATCTGACCCTAAGAAATTTTGGTCCTATTTTAAACAGAAATCCAATAAATCTAGAATCCCTGGGTCTGTTATGCATAGGGACTCAATCTTAGGCTCCCCTGACCAAATAGTAAACGCTTTTGCTGATTATTTTAGTAGTGTCTTTTCGGAGTCGTCGCATCCATCAACTTCTCTATCTGACCAAATACATTTAACATATCAAGGGCATGACAATATATCAGTTAACTACCTTTGTGAAGATGGTGTGCTAAAGGCTTTAAAAAAGTTGAAAAATAAAAAAACAGCCGGGCCATCGTTCTCATTGCGTGACTGTGCTCAATCTTCTGTAAACCATTGAAATTTTTATTTAATCTTTCTCTTCGCTCTAACACTTTCCCAGATATTTGGAAAAAAGCTAAAGTATGCCCAGTCTTCAAAAATGGAGATATTGACAAAGTTGAAAACTATCGCCCAATATCAATCCTATCTAACTTTTCAAAGGCCTTTGAGATCTGTATCTATGATAAACTTTTTCCTCAAGTGAAGAACCTGATATCTTCCAAACAGCACGGTTTTTTCCACAAAAGGTCAACGCAAGCTAATCTTATGTGCTTTATACAAAAAGCTTATGAAGCTGTTAAATCAAAGAATCAACTTGATGTGATTTATACGGACTTCTCGAAGGCTTTTGACAGGTTGGACCATTGTCTTGTTGCATCTAAATTACTATCATTTGGCCTTCATTTTTTATGAGTTACCTTAGTAAAAGACCACAATTTGTGGAATATAATGGATACCTTTCAGAGGAATATCTTGCATCTAGTGGTGCCCCACAAGGTAGCAATTTAGCTCCTCTAATTTTTGATTTGTTTATAAATGACATAACACTATCCTTAAATAGTGATTGTCTACTGTTTGCTGATGATATGAAGGTTTTTAAAGTTATTACTTGTGAGAGTGACTGCTTGCTTTTACAGCAAGATTTAACTAACATATCCAAGTGGTGTGAGAATAATATACTCGATCTCAATATCTCCAAATGTAAGAAAATTACCATTTCAATTTTATCACAAGAGCATAATTACTTGCTTGGTGGCTCTGTCCTCCCGGACTGTACATCTGTCCAGGATCTTGGTGTCATTATTGACAAGAAATTGACGTTTAATGAACACATAGATTATGTCATAAAATCTGCATTCAAGACTTTGGGGTTTCTAATTAGACAAACTTCATCTTTTAAAGATCTTTCCAGTTTACTGACGCTATATAACTCCCTAGTAAAATCTAAGCTTCATTACTGCTCATTGCTGTGGTTTCCTATTTATCAAGTCCATATTGATAGATTGGAATATGTGCAGCGTCGCTTTCTAAAATACCTATACTTTAAAGTGGATGAAGTCTACCCGCAAGGGGTATACTGCTTGAGAGATTTCACCTTCTCTCTCTACTGAATTGTACTATATGGGCTAGCCAAATATTTGTTCATAAATTAATTGGCAATGATGTTGATTCCTCTGAGCTGCTTGGTCGGGTGAACTTCTGTGTCCCTTCATTTAACACTCGCAGGCCTTGTCAATTTTATCTTGAAACTGCCAACACAAAGGAAAGCGCCTATTTATCGTTCCTGCAATTAGTTTAACAAAATAAATGCAGCCACTAATTTGGATTTATCCATGCCGATCAAGACCTTTAAGTCTAAAATATGTAATGTTATTCCTGCGTTGCGTTTAACCCCTGCATGAGTGTTATAAGGTTTGGGGGTGGGTTGGATGTTGAATTTTTGTTCTTATTTATTTATATAATCACTTTTACTTTTAAATTATTTTTTTGGGTGATATATGTACCAAACATTACTGTAGTTTTTACCTATGTTTTGGTTTGTTAAGTTGGTGCATTGTCTGTCATAGGTGTTTGGAATCTTTGATTATGTTTGGAAATTGTTGTAATTAAGTATTTGAAATGTGTATTTTTTTGTCTCTTTTTGGGATATTTTTTCCTGTTGGACAAATAAATAAAATAAATAAATAAATAAGCAGCCCACTCAAGCTTTACTGAGAAACGATTCAAACTCACACACATCATAGCAGACATTATTTACAAGCATCCCTTTAATTTTTCTTTTAAATAGATTAATGCTAGCCATTTTTAGTTCCGCAGGAAGCAGGTTGTAGAGTTTTATTCCCTGATAGAATGGACTATTCAGATATTCACAGCTATGTGGAAAATCTGGTCTGAGTAAATCTTTACGGAGATTATATTCCTGGTCAGTAGAAGTAGATGGATAATGTTTTCTACACTTATGAGTGTCCATAGAATAGAATTTTATAAATATAACACCCTGTCAAGGTCATAATTTTGCTATCTCTAAAACAATTACTGCATGATGCCCGCGGGGCAAGCCTGTGGATAATTCGGATACATCTTTTTTGAGCCCTAAATATCCGAATGCTTAAGCCTTGACCACCCCAGAACTGTACCGCATAGGTCATTTTGGAATGGAAATAGCCATAATACACACACTTTAGATTTTTTTTGGAAATTACCTCTCTCAAACATCTAATAGTGTAACATATAAAATTTAATTTTAGGTTATGGTTTCTTAAATGAGTGCTGAAAGTCAATTTAGAGTCTACAATGAGACCCAATATTTTAGTTTCACAAACTGTATCTAAAGGATATTGAAAAGACATAGTACTCACAGAAACCTATTTACTTTCAGACAGGACAATGTTGGATTTACCCACGTTCAATATTAACCTACTTGCCTCAAACCACTTCTTCATTTCGACTTCAGCGGTCTCCAAGGCAGTCTCTATCTTAATACTAAGTCCTTGCGCAGTCCTATCACTAAGTATACACGTAGTATCATCAGCATACATGATCATTTTTCCCGAAACATATTTTGGCAAGTGATTCATAAATATTAGAAAAAGCAGAGGCTCAAGAACTGACCCCTGAGGTACCCCAGACACAACAGTACGAAGTGAAGAATCTGATGTATCCTTCCCACCAGAAATCCTGACATACTGCTGCCGATGCCGTCCCGAAAGATACGACCTGAACAGGTTCAGTACCACACTCCTCACACCATATCCTTCCAACTTAGCCAGAAGTATGTTATGGTCAACCATATCAAAGGCCTTGGATAGGTCACATACAACTGCGGCACATTTTCGCCCCCCATTTCTGCTTGCATATATCGCTTTTAAGTTTTAACATGTCATGTATTGCACTTTCAGCTGAACGATCTCTAGTAAAGCCATGCTGAAACGTAGTTAGCAAATTGTTAGTCATTAGGAAGCTGAGCAATCTGCCATAAATAGCCCTCTCAATTATTTTGTTTATAATTGACGATATGGAGATGGGACGATATTTTAAATACAGGAATTATCTTAGTTATTTTAAATTCTTGCGGGTATATCCCAGATTCAATTGAAGATTTTTTGTTTTTTTTCCAATTTTTGTATTTTTTAAATACCCTGTATAACATCTTTAATTTAGCATTGTCAAAGTTAGTTTTTTTCCAAGCACCAACTTTTATCAAGTATAAAGTTTTCTGAGAAATCAATAATAAAAAAGTTTCCCCTATGATGCGAACTTTTTGAAAGTCACTATACAAGGTGATTCACGGTCGATGGTAGGTTAGACGTTTCTGGAGAACCACTCAACGGCTCATTCTGAAAATTTGGTCATTTACATAAACGAATATGCTCTACCTTGCTAAAATATTTTCGACAGT
>MU188908.1:0-20727 GCA_016904865.1 Pissodes strobi
CCCTTAATTTTTGGAGTTATTCTTTTCATATCTTTGGAAAAAGGCGCCATTCACTGGCGCGGCGGTCTCCTCTTATGGCTTTGCCTTCCCTCGGGGGACCCATTTTTTATATATTCGGAAAAGGGAGCATCCGGGGGTGAAGTCCTAAATTGGGACTCCTTGAGGCCCAAAGCCTTGAAATGGGGCCCCTGGTACGGGGCCCATTTTTCATAGATTTTAAAATGGGGCCCTCGGGGGCGAAGCTTTTGAATGGGGCCCCCTGTGTGAGAGCCTCATATTTGACACATTTGGAAAAGAGCCCCCCGCCATCTGGGGCGAAGCTTTATAATTGGGCCCCAGGGGTGGGACCCTAGAATGGGGCCTATGGTACGGGAGTGCCATTTTTTACAGATTTAGGAATGGGGCCCCCGGGGGCGAAGCCCTAAAATTGGGCCCCAAGCCTTTAAATGGAGCCCCTGATATGAGAGTCCCATTTTCTACAGTTTTGCAAACAGGGGCTCCTGGGGGGGGTGAAGCCCTAAAATTGGGCCCCCTTTTTTAGAGGTCTGGGAATGGGACCTCTGAGGGCGAAGCTTTAAACCGGAGACGAAGCCTTTTAATCTCAATACCCGAATAAGCGTGTGAAAAGTATACTTTGCATACGCCGTGTGCAAAGTATACTTTTCACACGATGTTTGAAATGTCCAGTTTTCAAGAGCAGTTGTTAGTGCGTTTTTGCCTATTTTCAGGGCAGTCGTAAAAAAATTATATTTAAGAGTTCGCATGTACTATACTTTTAAAAATATTAACTTTAATTTTAAAAATATCGATATAAATAAATTAATCATATGGAGGAATCAATAAAATTATTATAGTGTAAGTACTTTTAGTCACAAACGGTTTTGATGACAATTCATTTTCGCTTCGCCCTCAGGTATACTATACCTATTAAGAAGAAATAAATAATAAAATTGTAAAAACATTTAAAATACCCATGTAATCATTGTCTTTTTCACTGATTCCGCTCAAATGTATGTATTTTAGTATTTATTTTAATTTAATTACCTAATGTTTATTTGTGGTTTGACCATATTTTATGTTTGTTTTATTTTTCGACTTGTGAAATTACACCTTGTATAACTCTTCTTAAATAAATTGTGTCTTTGTATTGTTCCATTATGTTTATTAATTTATTTTTCTTTCATGAACACGATAATCGCTAATAATCAGCAAAGCACCTAGCACCCGAGTTTAACCAATAACCTGATAATACGGTACTGGAATTCAAAAATAAAATATCCTTAATACGGCGCTGGATTCTCTCCCCGGTGCGAGAGCGACAGCGCGAGTTTCGCGTATCTTGCATCTTTTTCTGTTCCGGGCCAATACTTCAAAGGTGCCGGCCGAGAGTCTTCCAGCTGATTGTTGTACTAAGCTGTGGTTTAAGCTTCTAAACATTTTAAAAAATCGAATATGTTTTCCAACGGTTTTTTCAGAACATGAACATGCACGCTCCTAAAAAGTTTTACATACATCGTTGTTTTACGTACCTCATTTGGAGGTCGAATGGCTTCCACAATTTTGTTTCTGGCTGACAAATACTGCTCACCAGCATTCCTTGCATGCTTCCCCACATTTTACCTCCAAGTATCTATATGTACTTTTCTTTCTTTGCCTCTGTTTAAGTGGAAAATACCCGAGGGTGAAAGTTGCACCGCCATTCTACTGAGCGACTAAAATGCGCATACAACGTTGTTACAGGGAACGCAAGGCTCATACTTGACTGAGGCAGCGTCATTGCCAGTCATCCGGCAAAATTTTTCAATCCCAGAGGCGCGAATACACTCCAATAAGAATATCATACGTTGTCTTAGGGAAATATCGTGTTTCAGCAAAATGCTACATGCAACGTTGTAACGGCCGACCCGTAAATGAATCTTTCTATAAATAAAGATGACAATAAATGTTTTGATTTCTTCCACTATATTTGAGTAGCTAGGAGTAAAATATTTTCGAGATTCGATGACATGTCCACTTGTTCAATATTAAACATCGAAGATCACCCTGTACAGCTAGTTAGCATCAAAGATTATTTGAATAAAACGCTGTGTCACAGATTGTTGAGTGTTTTGCATTTGAGATAATATTAACTAAAATAGTTAAAATTAGTTACATTTCACAATACGGAATCTTAAACGTAAGAGATAATAGAGAATATAGGCGTCAGTTACGAGGAGGCATTGTATTAACAAATATTTGACGTCTGATTATTTTTTATTAAATAGAAATTCAAACTTTGTCAAGTACAAGGGTAAAATATGGCTTGGAAATATCCTTATTTATGAAGAAGCGTACTATCTTTTCCCTAGAAAAAAATGTCTCTAATATATGGGAATAATAATAGATTTGAAAATGCCGAACTAAGTAATTGTGTATCATTTGCCTAGCCAAGGTTATAACAAATGTTTTGTCGTAATTTTAACACATCCTACAACAATATCCATTTCCGGACCCAAACAGTTTGTCTTCATATTCGAGTGAGCCACGCCATTTTATAACTGGCTCACGTTTGTTCTACCCCTACCCTGGTTACAACCTACACTCCCGTTTTGGACATAACTTCGGAATATGCCTTTTTCTCCGAAGCAAACTTTCTTGTCACCGCGAGGAAATACTCAAACCGAACAACCTTGACGTCATATGTTTCAAGTTTACAGCTAAGGGATTAATCAAGTTAATATGCTGTTTCTATCGCCCTCCAAGCGATAAAGCCTACAAAAGCTTTTCTACAGCATTAGCTACCACTTTTGATTCAATACAGGTGGACCACCTCAATTCAGAAATAATCGTTTTGGGAAATTTCCCACATCACCCGACTGAAACATCACAATAAGACCATCGACGAAAGTAGAGAAGCTGAGGCATTTGCCATCAGCTGCGGGCTTGCTCAACTTGTAGACGAATCAACTCGGACCTCAGAGAGAGGCGAATTTGCCGCCTTCTTGGATCTTTTTCTAACCACAAATCTTGACCAGTACACAATTGCAGTTGGCCCGCCATTGGGTACCTCCAGCCACAACTTATTACTACGGCTTGTGAACTGCCACTCCTACAGAAAGATCCGCCAATGCCTCGTAAAATCTGGCATTACATTCGTGCAAGCTGGGACGATCTAAGAGAGTTCTACCTAGATTTTCCTTGGCTCGATGTCTGCTTTGGCACTGACGCACGACTCGTCAGTCTGCTGCGAAGAGATTACGCAAGTAATCTCCTCAGGAATGGAAGTATACATTTAAAATTCCATCAAGTTACCATCAAAAGGAACACCCTTTTCATTCAATAAAGCTTTATTGTCATAAATTTATAATTTAATTGACAAAGCAAAGTCTTATGCTAAAATCTCGAAGATATAGGCAAAAGCAACTTATTTGAAAATGTTACAGTAAAGATACTTCTATAAAATAAAAGTTACTTAATTATATTACATGGTTTCAAAAGAATGTTAGTATATCCAAGTTGCGAAAGTCAACCCTAAACCACTAATAATTGGACAACAACTACAGACGTGTTAATACTAGACGAGTATAAAATAATTAAAAGAAAAAACAAAAATAATAAAATTTTGTATAAAACAGATTTACATGTCAGATGGGATGGGGTTAAAAAATGAACACATAAAATGAACAAACAAAATAAAAGGAACTGAAATATTCTAAAGTAACATTTGGTCTTGATAATCCTGAAAGTTCGCTTAAAACCGGTGATTCAAGTACTCGTCCTCGGTATAGAAAGCGCACTCAGCCAATAGATCACGACATTTAACTCTAAACCTTTTTAAACTAGGTTCAAGTTTTATGTCTTGTGTCAATTGATTATTAAAATTTAATCCCACTGTATATAAAGGAGCGATGGACCATAGTAAAGTGTGGTATTGGAAGTCTGATATTGTTACCTTGACGAGTCAGATTAATGTCTTGATTGGGAGAGAACCTCGACAAGTGTTTTTTTTTATCAAGCATGCAGTCTCAAGAACATACAGACAAGGGAGCGTCAGTATACTGTTTTGTATAAAAAGTGGTCTGCACTGGTTCTTGGAGGGACTTGGCACAGAAAATGGAGTGCTTTTTTTGCATAACAAAAACCTGCCGAAACAAACACTTGGTGCATGCATCCCAAAACGGTAAGCCGTACCGAAAGTGTGATTTCACCAGCGCAAAGTATGTAGATCTGGCTATTTGTCTGCCCAGCTCCAAGGAAGTGATTCGCACGCAGTATGCGCCAGACGCAAGTTTCCTTGTAAGTTGCAAAACGTGGCAATCAAACTTTAAGATTGAATCAATACTGAGACCTAGAAACTTAACGCTAGATGTACTATCCACTATATGGTGTCCAATGGCAATCTATTGAAGTGTAAGATTCTTAAACGTAACAATGTGGGTCTTGAAGATATTGAAACATAAACGATTAGCATTACGCCATGTCATCACCTTTGACAGGTCAGAATTAATTCGAGAGTTGAGCGTCCAAACTTCAGTGTCTCTCCACAAGATTGTGGTGTCATCTGCAAAAATACTGAAAGAGTCCGTAATGTCGAGTCGCATCAGATCGTTGATGTATAGCAGGAATAGGATGGGTCTCAAAACTGACCCCTGGAGCACTCCGCAAGTTATAGGTCTCGCACTAGATACATCCTCCCCAACAGAAACAGACTGAGTACGACCCGACAGGTAGGATTTGATCCACTTCAGTGCCACCCCCCAAAGCCGCAGACAGAAAGCTTCCTCAGCCAGTATTTCATGACTTACGCAGTCGAATGCTTTCGACAAGTCACAAAACACTGCCGCAGACGCCTCACCCCTGTTTAGACCAGCCAACAGTTCCTCCAGGAAAAAGAAAAGATTCAAATTGTTTAATGTTAATGGTGTGATTGGCCTCTAAGAAATTGACCATCCGTTTTTAACAAGCTGCTCTATTACTTTAGACAGTGTAGACAAGAGTGAAACTGGACGAAAGTTAGAAGGATCACTAAAGTCGCCTCCCTTGTGAATGGGAATTATCCTTGCGGACTTCAAATAGTCTGGAAAATAGGCTGATTCAAAAGAGGAATTAATAGATTTAGGAAAGGCCACGAATGCTTCATGAGGAAGTTCCTGGAGAATCCGCAAAAACAGCCCACCCTCACCCGAGGAGGATTTGTTTTTAATGACAGAGAGAATGCTTTTTATCTCCTGTGGGTCTGGTGGAGATAGAAAGAAAAAGATTTAACTCTTCCTTCCTTATTCATATTTGAATCCATTTGCTTAATCCGCAAGCACGTATCTGCTATTCCAGAAAGGCCATCTCACAACTATCCACTTAGGAATACAGAGCATGATCTTTATCTGCCAACCCCACGCTCAGAGTTAGTTAAAAGCTCTATACTGTACAATGCAAAAAAATGCACAATTATCTGCCATTTGAAATGAAGTCAAAAACATCTTTTCCCGCATTTCGCATACTTACTGGAGAAAGCCTTTTACGCAGTAAACGATTTTTTATTACTACTTAAAGTTTGGTGTTTGGTGTTTAGTATTTGACGTTTAAATGGTTAAATATTTCAATATTTACTATTTTATATAATATTTTAGGAATTTTGGACCACGTACAAATTGCACAACTATATAAGGTTTTGTATAGTTTGGTTTTTCTTTTTCTTTTCATTGTACGTTTCTATTTGAGTTTTTATATTTCAATATTTAATATTTTATATAATATTTTAGGAATTTTGGACCACGTACAAATTGCACAACTATATAAGGTTTTGTATAGTTTGGTTTTTCTTTTTCTTTTCATTGTACGTTTCTATTTGAGTTTTTATATGTTTTGTACTCTAGCTCTAGCTTTGTCTACAAATTGTGAAATTTTTTGACAATAAATCATTATTATTATTATTATTATTATCATTAAAAAATCGAGGTAATCAAGCGTTCAGGTAGCACTGAACCGAGTGAACCGGATGTTTAGACTCATGATTCAACGTATCACAAACGTTATCCGTCAAGCACCCATCTAATGATATTTTTAATGGGGCGACTAAATATAGGTATTTTCGCTACAATCGAGATAAGCAGCCGTAACTCTTGATAAAGATTAATATTTTGAATTTATTAAAACTAAGAAATAATAAGGAATACTTCATATAAATTTATTGTGGTCATCTTTAAATCAAAAAATTCTCGCAGAGATGAGGTTATCGAACCCTAAAATTGCACAATTCTGTATTCAGACCCCTATACTCTTATCATTTAATCACGATTTGTTTCTATTCTTATATGAGACGCAATTTTTTATCACAATTACTTCCTGTCACGTCGTTTTATATTTTTTAGACTAATTTATTTGAAGTGTTTGATTATGTAAATAATTACCTACTTGTCATTAAGCTAACTATAAGTGGTAATACGAAACGAACTGATTTTGTCACATCGCGCTCGATTTAAATGAATTTTTAATAAATGTATCTTTGGATAAATAATGACGCAACCTAAACAAAAGGTAGAGAAATAAGAGACATCATAGCAATATAGCATTTAGGATAATAGTAATGGAATCAGACATGGGTAGTTTGTACAATGAAGAGTACACAAGACATGTGTATCAGACAATTTCTATTTTTAGAAGTATCACAAACTTTCTCAAAAATTACGTACATTCAAATCAAAATCTATATTTCATAATGCATTATGACTATCACGGATCAAGGGCGTATCATTAAAATCGGCTATGGTGCACCGTAATTCTAAAAATTTATACAAAATTGGGAAGGAAACTGTACAACTGGAAAACATTGTAGGTTCATGCAAAAAATGCATGCAGATCTGATTTTGTTGAGTGCTATAAAGAAATGAATGTCCACCAGTTGATATATTTTCCTATTAGAGTGAGAGGCGAAGAAATATCTACTCGATTTATTGCTGACCAATGAAAAGCATTTAGTATATATGCTCTAGTATATGCTCTATATTGTTGTGGAGGACTCACGTTTATCAGACAAATTGTTGCCTGTTACTCCACCTCAGTTGTAGGCTTTTTGAAAAAAGGCCGCTTCGGTTCTAGCCCCAGACTGTAAATAGCACAAGTGCTAATTTAGTGACCTTAAGAAAGCTGAAAAACCTAAAAGAACTGAAAAATGCTTGACGTTTGGAGGAACAAATCTGCCTTTATTGTCAAGAAGAAGAAATCAGAAATAAAAATGGTTAGTAAATGCAAGTAAAAAGCTCGTGCGCTTTGTCAAGTTTTGAATTGACTTTGACAAAGTGACAAAAATTATGTCATATCGTTTAATTACTGGACTGTTAAGCAGGACGCGCACTGAATCGACTCGGATCGGTCGGCTTGGAACGGTACAATCGGCAGATTGTCGACAGTCGACAGCGATCGAGTGGGAAAGCCACAAAGTATCGAATGTGCAAAATATCGAAAATCCCGAGAGGACCCGAAGCTTTCGACAAAATGATTATTTTCTTGATTTTGGGTATGTCTTGGGTTAGCACCTGGTTAGTTTGCTTTTATTGAGCCCCCGTAGCGAGCGAAAAATGAAATAACGTTTTCGAAACTTTGCACATTCGATACTTTGCTCCCATCTTTTTAAACCACCACTTTATTATTCCGAAAGACTACGCTAATACTGCCCAACTTTTTACAGCCTCGATGAGATTCCTACTAGTAAGCTTAGAGTTTAAGAGTTTTGTGAGTCTACCGGTATATATTTTTTTAAATTCCTCTTTAATTGCCCTATGATCAATTGTCTGGTTTTGAGGGATTCCTAGGTATCGATAGGTTTCCTCGATTTTTCCCTTTTTTATGTTGACTATGGAGTAGGTACTTATCTAGCCCAAATGACATCCGTATATCCTTGCTAAATGTTCCTACAGTTTTTATCAAGGACTTAAGTTTGTATGGTGTTCCCGCATATAATTTTAGGTCATCCATATATAACAGGTGTGTTAAACTATGGTGATCCCTCTCACTGACCTTATATCCCGCTCTTGTATCGTTAAGGAGCTTCGACAAACTAAATGTTGGTCTGAGGTAAAGAATACTTTGGGGTCACCTTCGATGGGGCTTAGTGCTAAGTAAAACCATAATGGCGACAGGGAGTCTCCCTGAAATATGCCCCTTTTAATTTGAACTGCTCCAATGTTTTTATTATATACATGGACGTTAGTGCTCCATTTGCCCATTAGATGTTGTAGTAACTTTCTTACACGTGGGCATATCTTATATATTTCTAAAACTTTCACCAGCCACTCATGCGGTACGGAATCAAATGCTTTACTGTAGTCTATATAGGAGACATTGAGATTTCTTTTATGTGTCTGAGCTTGTTTTAGTACAACAGCATCTATTGTTAGCTGCTCCTTACAGCCAAGTGCAGCTCTGGTGCAGCCTTTTTGTTCTTCTTCAAGTATGTTGTTGGCGGTGCAATGTTGATAAATTTTTTCACTTACCACGGAGATAAAAATTTTGTAGACAACAGACAAGCATGTGATTGGCCTGTAGTTCTTAGGCTCACCTTGATCACCTTTTTTGTAAAGCAGGATTGTGTTGCCTTTGGAAAGAAATTCCGGAAAATCCTGGGGATTTTCTAATACTTCGGTGAAGCAGCGAGCCAGTCTTTTATGAGCTGCTGGAAAGTGTTTCAACCAGAAATTTTGGTCACTTTGATCGCTTTGTCGCTGGTTTTCGAAGGAGCTAAAGAATTTCCTTCTATTTCTAAAAAACGCTCCGTTTTGCTGTTTTCTTTTTGATGTTTCGTTATACCTTGCCAATCTAGCTCCTTTCGCTTTGGCTTTTTGTCGAAGCGGATCTTGCAGTTCCCGAAGCTGCTCAGCATAGTTATGTTGATTTTGATGTATGTCTGCTTTTATTGCGATTTCCTTTGTCTTAAAATACACCTTTCTTGATGGGTTACCTCTTAGGTATTCTGAGAGCAAATCAGCCTTGCCTCTCAGCTCGTTCACGCTATCTTCCAGCCGCTTTTTCCAAGCTGGGGAATTGATTAATATTATTATTATTATTATTAATATTATTATTATTATTATTATTTTTTTATTTATTTTTTTTTAATCACCATATTGGGTATTTAATAGCTGCCGGGATTTCTCCAAGGCAAGCTACGGGTCATTTAAAAACGATCGAACAATGCGTGAAGTTCCAAGGACTACGACTTTTTGTGCGAGAGTGATGATTTTATCCGTGAGACCTAAGTCATTTGTATGCGCTTTTAACTTCTCATGCACAAGGCCATTGACTGACACTACGAGTGGACCTATTTTCGCATTATTATTATTATTATTATTATGATTAATATTATTATTATTATTATTAAATGATTCACAAGTTTTCGGCTTGGTTATACGATTCGATGCGGACTATGTCAAGCATCGAATTCTCTATTCTAGGGATATGGAGATATCATGACTGTATGTTTAGAAACGCTCTAACTATAGAGCAGGTGTCGAGTATAACTGATTTTTGAAGGATGATGAACTTTAGTTGGTTTAGCTCTATTTTCCCTACATATTTGTGAAGCGAATGATGCCAGTTACTGAGATTACTATTGATATGACTGTAACTTTATCCTGTTGCCACATATTTTTGACTTCATTGGCCAGAGGTTTGCTGTGTTGGGTATGGGTATATCAATAAGGTAAGTAGTTTTTGTTGGTTTATGAGTCAGTCTGATATCTGATCTATTGTGAAGAATAGTTCTGTCCGTTGTGATGCTTCTATTCCAGTACATGTTAACTTCATTATTTATACGGTGAGTATATGTAATAGGGCGTTTGTTGTACTGTGAGTTTGCATTTTAATGATCAACATTACCTTATCTTGATGTAATCTGATGGTGCCAAAATTTTGCAGCCACTTGTTATATGATCTATTGTTTCTACTTCTTCGCTACATAATCTACATTGATCTGTTGTTGTGTTTTTATCTTTTGTTATGTATTTGCTGTAATTGCGCGTGTTGATTACTTGGTCTTGTATGGCGATCATTAGTCCCTCAGTTTCACCAAAAATGTTTCCGTTAATGAGCCATCCATTGGAACCTTGTGTGTCTATATACTGTTGGTTGAGTGCATGCTTACTATGAAGTATTTTTTGTTTCCATATTTCCTTTTTTGTTTGTAGCGTATTTATATTTGCCTCCGGTTATTATTATTATTATTATTATTATTATTATTATTATTATTGTGATTATTATTATTATTATTATTATTATTATTATTATTACTATTATTATTATTATTATTATTAATAATATTATTATTATTATTATTATTATTGTTATTCTTTTTACTCGTAGATCTAAATTAACAAAAACAAATTCCTCAAATCAGATATTTGTCAACATGCATTTGTCAACAGTCACAGAATACAACTAAAATTTAGCTAAGGAACCATTATCATAAAAACGTAAAATTAAAGAAGGTACTATAATATTTTAAAAATAAAGATCGATGCGTTGCTTCAGCTGCTAATTTTAATAACAGCTATTCGCATTTGCTAAAAGCTGAAGCTGATAAGAACACTTAAAATGTAACTAAATCTTTAAACAAAAGTCATTGAATTCTTCCGAAAACCTTATTACCAACTAACCCAAACTAAGTTAACAGGCCAGTAATTAAACGATATGACATTATTCTTGTCATCTTGGCAAAGTCAATTCAAAACTTGACAAACCGCACGAGCACTTTATTGATCTTTTCAGTTACTAACCTTTTTCGTTTTTAATTCCTCGTTCTTCACAGGGGGGCAGACTTGTTCCTCGAAACGTCGAGGATTTTCCAGTTATTTTAGGTTTTTCAGCCTCGTTAGGGTGACGAAACTAGCCCTTGTCCTATTTTCACTCTGGGGCCAAAGCCGAAGCGACCTTATAACAATTTGTCTGATAATAATATTGTTATTGAAGCCCGCTAAATTATATTATTTTTAACTATACTTACCCGGCTTTCGCAAGGTTGCCTTGCGAAACTTACCTACCTTTTCTAAAACCGTTATAGAATAATAGATTAAACATAAATAAAATAAAATAAATGGTAAGTAGAAATCTTATTTTTGGGTATGAAACTCGGACTGTCCTATAACTACAACCCAAACTAAATTTTGGTCTGAGGTAAAAAATACTTTGGGATCACCTTCGATGCTAAATTCACCTGAATTCTTAATTTAAAATGAAAACTAAAGCAGGCATACATTTCTTGTGAATAGAGCCACAGGACCGTGGGAAAAACCTGGGGGATGAAACCCAGGCACAGCTTAAAGCTGTGACCCAGGGTCGTAATGTGGATCTATACTGCTATAGGTTGGTGGCCCAAGAGTCAACAAAAAACGGCAATGCTTAAGCTCAGTCAGGTACATAGAACTGCTTGCCTAACCATAATGGGAGCTATGAGAACAACCCCAACCGGAGCCCTGGAAGTAATGTTGTGTTGCCGCCCCTTGATATGTATCTAAATGGGGGGCTCTGACTACATTGCTAAGGCTCAGGGTCGTTGGTGTGCAACACAGCGTTGAATGTGGAGAGACTAGACGCCACCTGCGGAAAGGGGCAGTCAGAAGAATGATTGAACTCAAATGGTCTATGGAGGGACACGCAAGCATAGTTCAGTCTGAACTTGCTATTTTCATAGCCGCAAAAGAGATTGTTCGCAGGAATACTGAGGACAAGACTATTAAAATCTACACGGGCAGTAGACAAGCACTAGTGGCCCTGAAAAGTTATAAACTTACAGCCAGGTCAGTACTAGAATGCCACAATTCACTGGATGATGCCGCCCGCAAAAATAGAATTTCGGTGCGCTGGATTAAAGCACATGCACAACAAATTAGCGGATAAATTGGCTAGAAAGGCAGCCGGTTCAAACATTATGGGAGCTGACCCTTCAAACCTACTTATGATACATAGGATAAAAAAGATTAAACATCAACGCTTTAGGGTAAGATGAAACGAAACATCTGCCGACTGGCTAGGCAGCTACTAAGCCACCCCGATGAGTCTGCAGCAAAGGCATACCTGGGTATGTCAAAGAAGAACCTACAACTCGTGGCGGGGATTCTGACTGGATACTGCCAGCTAAGGAAACATCTCTACACAATAAGACTATGCGACACATATCTATGCAGAGGCTGTAAATAGGATGACGAAACGCTATTTCGGAACTAAGGGAATCCATTTTGGAAGAACGATTGCCAACCATGGCTTTTCTCAGAACAGCCTCTTCGGACAACATCGCCGCATTTTTTATAACACTAAACACTAGGCTGGGCGACCGCGACGGCCCAAACGGACTGGTTGACCTAGGGAGGACGCACAAGGAGTTCAATGGGGCCTAAGTGCCGTGGCCTTTCAAGGCCACCCTCTAACCAATTCCAGATTCCAGAACTACACCGTGTCCAATAACTGGTTAGCTTACCCGATTTCGTAATTCTTAAACCCTTAATATTTCGAAAACCATTAGATTTTGATACATGATACATTATACAAAGAATATGGAGAATTTAATAGACAATTCAGAATTATTAAAAAAATTAGCTATGTATACATTAAAACCAAACCATGTGTAAAAGCAGATTAAATCAAAAAACTTTTGTTTGGAGTATTTCTTCTAATTCCAAAAGTAATAGAGATACTTCCATTTATGAGTTGAACAGTACTAAAGGAGCACAGGTAGAGGAAATAATTATCCCCCATCCCCCAAGGAACTTTTAAAGCCCAACTTCATCTTAAATTGTTCATGATCTAGTTAGTGCATTTTGTACATATCAGAATATCGTAGCATTGCCAATATTTGTATTTATCTACAGCGACAGTTTCGAATAAATTATAAACAAAAACTGTCCATGAATATGTTCTCTACGATACTCTACATGATTTACGTGTGCTGAACCTGATATTTATTTGGATTGATTCATTAATTATCTACCGTCTGGGAAATTTATTGAATGCACTTTGCAGTAATTATTATCGTGTAATACTTTGATTTAACAAAAAAAAGTGGAAAGACAATGCTATCAATGTAACTATTAACAGACACTTGAATAATCAAACCATGGATAGGTATAAATAGTGACGTATACATCCAGTGTAATAGTCGCAGTAATTTAGCTAACATTCAATATGAAAAGCATAACTGTGTTTGTAGTCGTTCTTTTGGCTGCAATAGCCATAAAGGTAAGACTTGAAAAAAGTATATAATAACCGACTTTTTTTGCTTAATTATTGCTTTTACTTTCTTAATTTCAATTTAATAGCGGGAATTCATATCTGGAATCTTGATCAGCCTTAAGACTTTTTACTCGTGTGAAAATAGTATATTAAGATACTAGTTTTAAAAGACCATATTTTATCGCACGAGCACGAATTTAGGAAACGACCCGCTTGCAGGGAGTTTCCTAACGTGCGAGTGCGCTAAATGGCTTTTAAAACGTGTATTTTATACTATTTTTTCTATTTTGCAAGTTTTTAAATGAAAAACATTAATTTATTCAAGTCGCTATCAAAAGTTGGACGTCCATCTTGTCACTTTTGACGTCTGTATTATTAGGAATCCCATTCAAAACGGTGTCGAAATTTTTGCTAGCGAGCCTTGGCATTGAACAATTTTGTTAATATCATAGTAATCAGACAACAAAAGTAGTGTCGAAAAGAGCTTCTTTTCGACACTACTTTGCGTATCGAAAAGACTTCTTTATGATACCAAAATAGAAAAAATATTTTAATGTACACAAACCTGCTAGTTGCAGGAAAAAATCTAATACGTAGGTATACATTGTTCCTAATTTCAACATAACATAACAGCATTTACACTCTATATACCACAAAATCCTAATCACAGAACAGTAAATTCTATAAAGATTTGAATACCTACATTTTGCTGGCAGTAATTATGAGAAAGATATAAAATTTAACAACATTTTGAAAAATTATTTTTCGACACACTGCATGATTGTTGACCATAGCAGTTTTATATATTATCGATTCAATTATTTATGTTCTTCCTATTGTTTTAAATTATTGATTTTTTGTTCTAAAACATTTTATTTTTTCATGTAATATGGATCTTGAATTTAAAAAAATTAAATTAGCAAATATTACTTAAATTACTATAAATAAGCTTAAAAGTACTTAGAACTTTAAATAATTAAATACATATTTAACACACATATTTTCGTTATTATTGCAATGACCTCAAATAGCATAACAAGAATTAGTTTTGAATCACCCGTGATTGAGAAGCTTTTTCCTATCACCACCTATGAAAATGAGAAATAAAAGCGAGAAAAATTGAGTCGCGTTGAAAATACTTTTCCAACTAGAAGCTCGTGTCGATGACAAGTTCATTTATTCACTGTTCCAATGGTTGCACTTTTAAAGTTTAAGTGAAGTTCAACTCTTGTTAGAGCATCTATCTTCGGTGGCCGAATTGTGCTTAGATTTATTAGTTTTGCTATTTCTACTGATATTTTTAGATAATCGGGTAAACTTGCAGACATAGTATACCTATTATCAAAAATATGTTTGTTTATTGCTAGGATTCATGGATACAATTTGACTTCAAAAAGTAGCAAATGGTTTTTCCTAAAATAGATACTTCGTGAATAAAAACAGAACACAGAATAATAACTCCAAAAGAACGCGCTTTAGCTAGAGGGCTATATTATTAGCGCAATTCTCAGTCAGATATAGCTCAACTTATGGGTAGAGTACTTTAATTTTTTCAATTCATATTGCGGAACTGACTCAAACAAATAAAATATCCAAGCAAGACCGGAGAAAAACAATAAATTTTCAAGCAAATTACTTTCTAAATTTGGAACATTCATCGACTTTTCATAAGTAAAATCTTTTATCTTGGTATTTTATTATAGAATGCAGACGGCTTCGGTTTAAACTGGAAATGGCTTAGACATAATAAAGGTGGAAAATTTGGATTTGATCCTTTACCTCTGTCCTCGGACGAACCAGTTCCACCATCAGGTGAACCAGCTCCACCATCCGATGGACCATCTCCACCATCTGATAAACCATCTCCACCATCCGACGAACCAGCTCCACCATCTGGGGAACCAGCTCCACCATCCGATGAACCAGCTCCACCTTCAGGTGAGCCTGCTCCACCCTCAGGTGAGCCTGCTAGATTAGGTGATGACCCGTCTACACCGCCAGAGCCACCATCTGACGGACCAGCTCCACCTTCTGATGAACCAGCTCCTCCATCCGACGAGCCATCTCCACCATCAGGTGAACCAGCTCCACCGTCCGATGAACCAGCTCCACCGTCCGATGGACCAGCTCCACCGTCTGATGAACCAGCTCTACCGTCAGGTGAACCAGCTCCACCATCTGATAAATGAGTACCACGACTACTGAAGATTTAAATATGTTATTAAATTTTTATTACAGTTTTAAATATACATTTAACTTTAAATTTAGATTTACTTTTTACTTGACCTCAATTTCTAGGTTTGGTTTTTGATGGATAACCAATTTATGCCTAAATAAGCCGTATAGGAATGATTTTCGACTCATTTGGTCTGATGATTCAGGTAAAATAATAAAAATACCTGAAAGTCTCATGTCTTAACAAAGCATATCAAATAGTATATTATTTTATATGGAGGAAAAGTGATACTTTTCATGGCGCGCTCGTGTTTAACAGCCGAACGAAGTGAGGCTGGTAATAGAGAGCAAGCCATGAAAAGTATCTTTTCCTCCAAATAAAATATGCTGTTTTTTCATCAAATGTCGACAAATTAATGCAAAAACATCTCTTTTTAATAGTAATAATATTTAATTATTATTAATGATATGTGGGTTCGCAAGGCGGCTTAGACCGGTGTCGGTGAATAGGCACAGGTTGTTGCTATAGTAATGTATCATAAAGCTGTCAGTGGACACTGTCAACAATAATTATTTTTTTAAAATTACGTCTCCGATTGCGTTTTAATTCCGTATTGATAAGCAATTATTGAGTAAGTTCGATTAAATAATAAACAATTTGTTCCTAAATTAGTGATTTTCATAAATACAGTCACAAATTGAGTGATAAATACAAATTGTAGTTTAATAAATCTTGAGTTGTTGACGCTAATTTCGTTGTTTGTTTGCATTGTATCTATGTTGCTATGACAACACTTTTACCTCCGCCGGCGGAAAAGTGAAAAGTAAAGCTCCGGGCGGAGGAAAAACGAAACTTCACAGCCGCCTACACAGTCGAGTAATGACGGATTTACTGACGTTTGAAGAAAAAATAATTTATGGGACTTTTATGTGTCGCTATACAGAATATGTACAAAAATGGAGGATTAATCGATAATAAAAACTATAAAATAGGTTAGTCAAGCTTAAACTGCTTCTCGTCGGGTTTTCTCTCTGGTCGAAGGCGCCTCTGGCCGATTTTTCTGAACTGTTTAGCTTATTGTTGGCTGATGGTTCTCGAAATCTATTTTAATTGGAACATTGATATCTAAGTTGCAGATATATTTATCTGCTAGAATCAGCAGTTATAATTTTTAACGCACAGCATTCAAAATAAAACTTGTTCATGGCTTATATATAGGGTGGCCCAACAAATATCTTGCATCTTGATGTTTCAACCCTTCAACCTCAGGGTTGAAGAGGTAAGCGTGAAGAGGCAATAAAATTACCCCGAAAACTTTTAATGGGAAGTGTTGTCGAATGACATCTCATTTTAAAAGTATCTTTACTCTCATTATAACTTGTAAGTTTGAAGTCGCTGGCATGAGCTTGACAAAATCGGTAGGTAGAAAAATTTAGTTAATAATTAATTAATCACAAAAGCTACAGATTTTGAAATGGAAGTTTGAAGCTCTTTGAAACTAAGATATTGCTGCACGTTTTGACGGGGGTGAGTTTCACCCCTAAAATTGGAAAGGGTAGGTTTCTTTACTTGAATTTTTTTTTCTTGACAAGGGTAAATACGAAAAAGGGTTTTGACTTAATTTTCCGATCAGTTTATTATGTACTGAGTTTATTAAGTTTTTCTTAAATTCGCTCCCGGTTTCGACAATTTTTATTTTTTAAAAATTGTTTTAGTTTTTTTTTTCATAAAGCATTTTTTCCTTACATTTTTGCCATCCCCGTCCTCGTAGCTTAACTCCTTCGCCTTTTTTCGCCGAAAACCGCTTTTTTCTAACTTTTTTTATATATTTTTTTCTTACTTCGTTTTATAATACTTTTATTAACTTTCCGGGCAATTTTTTACTTCTTTTTCCAATTTATTCTCATTTTCTGTATATATATGATCAAATGTAGCCCCCCATTAGGCGCACCTACGATAGACAAGACAACGTAGCTCTTCCCGTTCTCCCGAATTTATTTATTTTAGTTTTTCCTTCTCTCCCCTTTTCTTGCCGAATGGGTGGGGAGTACAGGGTCCAGGATCCTCATTTTAGCCCGGCAACATGTCCTGAAATTTTCAGCCCTCTAGCTATACTGGAAAATGCTTCATTAAAGTGTTTTACTTTGATTTTCGTTTCATTTGATTTTCAGTTTTCGAAGTGAAACTTCTTTAGCGAGGGTAGTAAGTCAGAAAAAATTAAAAAATTAAACGAAACAGAAACCAAAGTCAAACACCACTTTAATTAAGCATGTTCCAGTATAGCTAGAGTGCTGAAATTTTCAGGACATGTAGCCGGCGTAAAATTAGGATCCTGGACCCCGTACCCCCCCTTTCGGGAAGGGGAGGGGGGAGAAGACAAAATGAAATTTTTATGGTAGGTGCGCCTTATGGAGGGGGCTACCTTTGACCATATGGCGGGGAACGGAGCTCTAATTCAAGGGGGGAATTCTGGGAAAAAAAAAACGTTTTTTGCCGATATCTCTGCAACGGAGCCTCGGATCGAAAATCTTACAAGCGTTGACGCCGTTTGACGGAGAATTATACCCCCACCCCCTCGGATACCCAAAAAATTTCGAAAAATGGGAGAAATTAAAGAAAAATTTTAAAAATCGTTCGGGAAGTTATTAAAAGTATTATAAAACCAAATAAGAAAAGAATATAAAAAAAAATTGAGAAACGCGGTTTTCGGCGAAAAAATCGGCGAAGGAGATGAGCTACCAGTTCGAGGACGGCAAAAATTAAAAAAAAAAGTTGGAAAAAGCAATCAAAGTAAAAAACAGTGTCGAGCTTCACGGGGTCATCAGTGGGGTGGGAATTATACCCCCACCCCCGTATACCTAAACATTTTCAAAAAAATGGGAGAAAAATGAAAAAAACTTAAAAAATTGTTCGGAAAGTTAATAAAAGTATTATAAAACGTAATGAGAAAAAAAATTAAAATAAAATAATTAAAAAGAGAACAAAAAAAAAGTGTCAAGCTCCACGGGGTCATCAGTGGGGGGGGGGGGGGGGATTATACCCTCGTATACCCAAAAGTTTTCGAAAAAATTGGAAAAAAAAATTGTAAGAAACCTAAAAAATTGTTCGGAAAGTTTATAAAAGTATTATAAAACAAAATAAGAAAAAAAATTAATAAAAAAAAACTTTAACAAAACTCAATTCCTATTATCTCTTTCAGAAGCTTATCTTCAGTGTGCTTATAAAGGTGAGGCAGGGTGTAGGTAGCATTCATAAATTATAAAACTTCGCAAATCATCCAATGATTCAGGCTGGCTAAATTTTAGACTTCAGATGACCCCATAGAAAAAAGTGTATTAAATCTTTAAGTCACCAAAAATTAAATGTTTGGGTGGGTATTTCCTGAGATAACTTAATTATGATGGCTAAATGGATCTGGAATTGTTGGAAAATGCTGTTCATCTACCCCTCGTACAAACAATAGAAATTGAAGAGGACCAAGAAACCATAATTTTTTATTCATGATGCGTTAATTTTCAAATAAAACATTTCCCAAAACTGGAATAGAAGGGTAGCCACTAAGATCACCTGATTCAATAAGTGATCTTGGGGGATACTCTTCTATTTCAGTTTTGGAAAAGTTTTCATCTGAATATTGACGCACCATTATAGTTTCTTGTTATTCTGCGATTTATATTATTTTGTACGAAGGCTAAATGAACGACAATCTCCAACAATTCCAGATACATTTAGCCATCAAAATTAAGTTATCTCCATAAATACCCGCCCAAACATTTAATTTTTTGGTGACTTAAAGATCTTCTGACACTTATATCAGCGAGAATATTAGCAGCGACTATCAACTTTGAGATCAGGTCAAAAAAAAACATCTAAAATGACACTCTTAACAATTTTAGGCGTAACTGTTACCCCCGGTGGAGTGAGGTCTAGACTTCTGGGCGGCCAAGCATAATCACCATTTTGCCCAATCCACTGCCCATACCTTGCACTTAAATAGTTCCAAATTTCTTCACTATTGTGGTAAGGAGCACCATCATGCTGCTAGATCAAAGTTTTCCGGTGTCTTGGTACTTTTCAATGAAAGGTTCGATGCCTCGCAGCAACTGAAGGTAATTTAAAGTCGCAGACTTTAAATTACTTTAAAACAGGACCTATAATTTTCCACTTACAAATTGCACATCACACCTTGGCAGAAGTTCTTCTTGACTTATTTACTTCAATAATTTACTTTTTGTTTTCCCTTCTCCAATAATGAGTATTGCGCCTGTTAAAAATTTTAATCAACGCGCTAAATACAGATTCATCGATCCATACAATATGATCAAAGACATTTTCTTGGAAATATCTGTCCAGTCTGCCATTTTAATCCCGTTATTCCAGTTTCTGAAGAGGCAAGTACTTACAGGGTTTCCACCCGTTGATTTTGAAACAGAATTGCAGCGTTGTTCTTTTAACAGCCAGATCTAAAGAAGCCTGACGAGTTTATGTTTAAGAAATATCCTCAAAAGGAAGAAGAATCTTCACTTGTTTCTCTTCTTTTCATATCTGATGATGCCTTGTCTTTCTATTTTGAGCGCATCCATTTCTCCTAAATTTAATGTAAATTTTATAGACAATTTTCTTTGCTGGAAAACGTCTCAGTAGAAATTTACTCATACAAGCTTAGCTTAATATTAAGATAAATCTGTCAAAAGCAGAAGTCAAGAAATAACGAAAAATAGTAAATTTAAGTTATAGCTCTCTCATCATTTATAAGAGTGTACATAACAGTGAAATCGAGAGAAAATTTGATGCAGCCTTCTTTAAGCGAGAGGGCACTACACCCGTCTCGAAATATCAACATTATAGCTTTTACTATAAATGTTTCTCTTGTTACCACCAATATATCTGGTGAGTTAATTAAGATAAAGCGCTGAAATTACTTAGAATTTTCCTTAAATTGCCGTAAAAATATTTGTAATACATCTCAATGAGACAAGTTAAGTCATGGTTATTACGCTTTCTAGTAGAGCCTCCTAGACACTTATAATGTATGACAATTTCTCTTGGCCACTTTATCTACAAATATTCCATTCGGTGTCTTGTCTTAAATGACTACGTATCCGATAACACAAACCCGACGATATGTTTGGTTTACTAAAAATGAATATATCTAATCTACGTTCACAGGTTCCTAAGTAATAAGAAAACGTATTTCTAAAATGGCATTTATTAATTTAAAAAAAAAACTAGTTTATCTAATATGGTCCAGCAGATGGGGGTGCAGGTCCACCAGATGGTCCGCCAGATGGGGGTTCGGGTCCACCAGATGGTGGGGTTGGATCGGCTCCCAAAGGTTGTCCACTGGGTCCACCAGATGG
>MU188908.1:20737-34135 GCA_016904865.1 Pissodes strobi
AAATAATACGTGTTCATATTTCGCTTTTCTTTATGCAAATTTCAAAGCTCTATACAATACATTTTAGGTTCGTGAGTATAATAATTCTTAAAAAATGCAGTATGAATTTTAATTTAAAAATACTCGTACACGTTCTTTAGAACCTACGTATTTAACAAAAATGTCGTATTAGTTGAAATATATTATGACATAATCCACATGAAAATTCGATATTTATCCTCTTAGTTGTAATTTTGTTATTATCAAATGTGGTATCAATTAGGTCATAGAAACTATTAACTTTGTACCCTAATAACAATAACTTTCGATAATACAATGTATTGCAGCTTAATACCATACAGCCATTTGTTATCTGAAGCTCCTTATTGATACTTTGTATATGCTTGTCATACTTAGATTTCTCCTCTATGATATTTAAAATTAAATTCAAACATAGAAATTGGCATTGTAAATTTCCGTTGATTTTTCCATCTCACACTATGTAGTTTTAAATCATTTGTATTCAATTAATTAAAGTATGTCACCGCTAACTTAAAAAATTTAAATACTAACGAGCAGTAAGTAATATGCAACCAAAATTAATGGCTAATAATAATTATTAAATTGAAGATCTCAGTGGAAGAAAGGAAGATTCCCAAAAAACTAATTTTGGGAAAAATGGATTTGAAATATTTAATAAAATCTTGAAATCATGTTGATTATATTTAATTATGATTATAATAATAAAACAATCATAAACTATTTTTGGGTTTTATGCATTTTTGGGGAAAAATGTGGCTTATCTCCTTTTCCCTAACTTTCACATAACTTTTTTTTTGGTCAAAATAGGAACATATAAACAAAAAGCATAAGCTAAAAAAAATAACTCTTTCTTACAAACTACATGCAATTTAAAGGTACAAGGATATTTAATATCATAATCTCGATTTTAAATTATTGTACTTGATCAACATCAGTATACAAATAAAATTAAAACTCGCTCAAAATCCATTCATTACCCTTATTTTTATTTTCTTCTTCACTGCTGCCAGCATAAAGTTCCTCAACTATATTTTGCCTTAAAATTGGATTTCAAAAGCATTACATGCTCCTATTTCTGGATAAATTCAATAAATACAGGCGGAATGTACTTTATCAGTTCGGAAAGGTTGATTGACATTCGTTATAAGTATCTTATTGTTTCTTATCAAAATTCAAATATTTCGCATGAAATTTACTAATTTATTTTTGTTGTTTTAAGGTCAATGCAAACACCGACATTAATGAAACTATAATTACATAGAAATATATTTTAATGAAAAATATAAACAATAACAAATATCGTGATTCTTAATGATGATAATTACGTATTATTTACAATTTTTATATTAAAAATACAATGGTTTCCATTTTGTAAATTTATTGCCGACGGTAAAAGATACGATGTAGATGACAAACTGAGGCCTTTTCTTTCTATGTTATTATCTCCTATCAATAATTTGAATGAGTATTTTCAATATTATTATTGGTATTGGTATTCTGCATCGAGCTGCTTGTTTCTGATTATCCCATGATTTTATTTAATGTCTGCTTTTGTTTTCAGTTTTTCAGTCTATTCCTCTATCTGCCCTTCTGCCACGCTACTGGACTTCAAGCCTCCACGCCTTTTTATACTTGTAATATTGCATCGTCAGGCATGGTCGTTGAAGAACACTTAAATCTGTGTTGTGTATATTCTTCGGGATTTGGTAAGGGTGGCCCGTTTATTATAAGATGACACCTTATCTCAGAATCTACAAGGTGTGCCAAAAAAGTTTAACCCAAAAGTTGTTTGGATTTTCTTAAACTTGGAGAATATTATATTTTTATATATACAGGGTGTTCATATTTTCGTGGACAAGTATCAACTTCCTTATTTTAACTAGAATACCCTGTATATTAAGGTATTTTTGAATCCTTCAGAAAATTCTAGATATATTTTTTATATATTATCCTATACCTAAGTCTAACCGTTTTTTACATATTTTGAATATTATGTCAGAAAATATAACTAATAATTTCTACTATTGAAAGCCTTTATTATTTAAGTGTAGTTGGTTTTCTTGTACAAAGGGATTTACTTTAGTAGTCTGTGTTGGGATTTTTTTAATAAATAAATACAGGGTGATCAAAAACTAACATTAAAAACTTTAATGAAAAATCGTTAAAAGTCAATTTTTCAAATAGAAACCCCCCTTTTTTACAATTTAATCTTATTTAGCATTAAAAATAAGGGGACTTTGTATAAGGTTATCTATTCGAAAAACTTGTAGTTTTTGAAATATTGGCAATTTAACATTTTTCTATTGTAAAAATGCTATACGGCTTTTAAGTTTTGATATTAGTTGGCCATGACGGCGGGGCGTGGCGAAAAAAAACAATCGAGTACTACTGAAATGACACTATTTCTTGTCGTCTGACAATACACGTACTTGATGTAGATTTGTTCTATATTGTTGTGGAGGATTCATTTTTACCTTGTAATTGATCGCCTTTGGCTCCACAAATGATTACGCATGTTTTGAATTGGTATAGAGCCTCTTCGGCTCTGGCTCCAGGATGTAAACAGCACAAGTGTTAGTTTAGTGACCCTAATGAATTAGCTAGATATTCTCGACGTTTCGATAAGCAAGTCTGCTATCGTTTTCAAGAATAAAAGAAACTAAAAATGAAAATGGTTAGCAAATACAATAAAACAGTAAAAAGCTCTTGCAGATTGTCAAGCTTTGAACTGACTTTGACAAGATGACAATTATAATGCCATATTTAATTACTGGTTAACTGGTCTTTAGTGTGATATTTAGGTGATATTTGGTAAATTAATTTGTTTTTGAAGTTTTATATATCTATAATTTGGTGTTATTCGCTTAGGAAGAATTTAATGATTTTTGTTGAAAGGATTACTTAATTTTTAAGTGTCCCTTATCAACTTCAGCTTTTAGCAAAGGTAACCAAGTGCTATTAAAACTAACAGAAGTTGAAGCAACACATTCATCTTTATTTAATAAAATTAAAGCACTTTCTTTAATATAACGTTTTTTAGATGAAGGCTCCTTTGCTAAAATACTAGAAGCGTTCCATTGTATTCTGTGATTGTTATCAAATGCATGTTGACAAATATGTGATTTGTGGAATTGTTCTTTTATACGTTTTGATAATGGTCTACAGGTCTCACCTATATAAAATTTATTACATTCACATGGTATTTTATAGATAACATTTTTTGTAGTTTCATTTTCATTAAGTAGTTTTGTTTTTGTTAGTTTAGATCTAAGGGTGTTTTCCGTTTTGAAAATGGTACGAATGTTAAATTTATTACCTATTCGTTTTATTTTGTCTGATAAACCAGGAATTTAAGGAATGAACAGGATCGTAATAGGTCTATTTTGATTTTGTCTGATATTTGGTTGTTCAAATTCTATAAAGCTTTTTTGAAGAGGCTCTATACCAATTCAAAACAAGCGTAATCATTTGTGGAGCCAAAGGCAATCAATTACAAGGTAAAAATACACGTACTTATTACCCCAGCCGGGACGATTACGTTAATAACCTTTCGTCGGGCACAGCTGTTCTAGCAGATATAACAGTTTTTCTTTTGCCTCGTGTATGGTAACCTATAGTGCTAAAATCCTCACCGCATAGGTAACCTTCTATAATGTGTCTAGAAATGTAAAACGCTGGCCACTGGTAGTGTTCTTCTCTATGCTAAAATGCGATATTTATAATTTGTAAATTATAACGTAATCAGGTGCAGTGTATCCAAGACATAAACTGCCACAGACGTACCGATAACTGGTCTAAAAATTGGAGGCTATTAATTGTCCTGGCGGCTGGGGTAATAATTAGGTGTATTAGAAAGAAATAGCGTCATTTCTGCAGTGCTCGATTTTTTTTTTCGGCGTGGCCACGCCTCGCCTTCATGGTCAAAACAAAACTTAAAAGCCGTATAGCATTTTTACAATAGAAAACTGTTAAATTGCCAATATTTTAAAAACTACAAGTTTTTCGAATAGACAACTTTATACAAGGTCGCCCTTATTTTTAACGCTTAATAAGATGAAATTAAAAAATAGGAGTTTCCATTTGAAAAAAATTAGTTTTAACGATTTTTTCATAAAAATTTGTAATGTTAGTTTTTGGTCACCATGTATTTATTATTATAAAAATGCCAACAGAGACCGTTAAAGTAGATACCCTTCTACAAGAAAACCAACTCCAATTAAATAATAACGAATTTCAATAGGAGAAGTTGATAGGCCTGCAAACGTCATTTTTGAAATAAAATTCAAAATATGTCAAAAACGGTTAGACTTAGGTATAGACTATTATATATAAAATATATCTAGAATTTTTCGAGTAATTGGAAAATGCCTTAATATACAGGGTGTTCTATTTAAAATAAGGAATTTGATACTTGTCCACGAAAATACGAACACCCTGTATATACAAAATATAACATTTTAAAAGTTTAAGTAAATCCAAACAACTTTTGTATTTAAATTTTTTTGGTACACCTCGTGGATTCTGAGATAAAGTTTCATCCCATAATAAACGGGCCACCATGCACAAGGTTATTCATTATAAATGGACACCCCCCTTAACTTTGTTATTTTTAAAGATAGGGAGCTAATTTTTTATCGACTTGTAGGTAATTATCTTAATTTTTTTATTAGTAATGAAAATATTATACCATATGCCATAAACAAACGCCAAAATAAAGTCACTTTTTTAATGGAATACCCTGTATATTACTACATTTTTTTACTCTCTAGAGAAATCTAAACACATTTTGTGTACAATATCCTATATCTATCTTTATCTGTTTACGAAATATTGACAGTCGAAAGTCTGATATTTTGACGCTTTGACAGGCTCTAAAATCGAAGCCGCACGAGATCAAAGATAACGGTTTGGACATTCCTATCTTAGGTTTTCATGAGCTATCGAATGACCGTAACTTCGGATTTAACCCGCGGATAAAATTAACCTCCGGTTAAATTCATAGTTGCTCTCATTCGATAGCTTATGAAAACCTAAAATAGGAATATGCAAACCGTTTTCTTTGATCTCGTGCGGTTCAGATTTTAAAGCCTGTCAAAGTGTCAAAATGCCCGACTTTCAATTGTCAATTTTTCGTAAACAGCTAAAGATAGGTATAGGATATTATACACGAAATGTGTTTAGATTTCTCTAAGGCACTTTTTAACGGTCTACCCTAAGATGTTGTCAGTTTTCTAAATCAACGTTTCGATTTCTCAGAACCATCAAGCCAATTTTTTTAAATCCGGACCTGTAGTTTTTGTCAATTTTTTGCATATTTAGAGGGTAATTTGGTTAAATCCATCACCAGACATTTTTAAATTGTAGGCGTTACTGACAAAATTACCGGAGTTTTTTTTTTAATTTGAGACATCAACTTAATCTGCGCCTGTACTATTGTAAATTATCTGAGGTGTTCATTTTGTTAATAATACCTACAAGTTAAAAATATCTGGTGATGGATTTTACGAAATTACCCCCTAAATATGCAAAAAATATATAAAAATTATTGGTCCGTATTTAAAAAAAATTACCATATGATGGTTCTGAGAAATCGAAACGTTGAGTTAGAAAACTGACAACATCCTAGGATAGATCATTAAAAAGTGCCTCTAGAGTGTCATTATTTTTTTGATATTTACAAAAATATGTTGGGGTTTGGAACCTTCGGCAACATGCCTTAAAACAGAGTTTTATCCACAATACCGAAACAGAATTTTTGGACTCGACGCGCGTTTCGCTAACCATGTTAGCATCATCAGGAGATGATTAAGACAAAAATTAAAACCTACCTAACTATCTTTTATACTACTGTTTGCTTAATCAAGCGGAACCAAAAAGAACCAATCCTGGAATACCATTAGTCACGCTTGATTAACCAATACAATGGACTATAAGAAATAGGCCCTCTATCTCTATTTAAACTATTCTTACATTTAATAATTTCCATACTTTCATATGCGTCTAATAATCTTCTATCAGTTATATTATGAATTAATTTTAAATTTTTAATTGTTATTCTATGATTAGTATCAAAAGCATGCTCGGCAACACTTGATTTTTCTGTTCTACCATACTTTAAATGAGCTATATGTTCTTTGAATCTCGTTTGTATAGATCTTCTAGTTTGCCCAACATATTTTTGGTTACAATCCATACATCCAATTTCATATATTCCACTTCTTTCTAACATTTCAATTTTGTCCTTTGGGCCACCTAATAGTTTCTTAATGTTAAACTGAGTCTTGTATACTAATTTTAAACCTACTTCCTTAAACACTTTTTGGAGTCCTCTAGTATACTGAGGATTATACGGTATCGAAACATATTTTGTATTTTCATCCTGATTAACAAAAGAAGTGGAATCACGAATGGTCCTTCTAAATAAATGCCTATTAATTAGTTTATTTATTAAGTTAGTATTGAAACCATTAACTTTCGCTATATTCCTAATTGTTTCCTTTTCATTATTAAATCTTTCTCTGCTAAGAGGAAAGTTAACAATACGGTGTACTAAAAAATGAAAGCTGGCCATTTTATGTTGGTCGCAGTGGAAGGAGTCATTAGGGATATATCGGTTAGTGGCAGAATTTTTTCTGTAAATATCAAATTCTAGTGTGTTATTATCGTTCCTAATCTCTAAAGTATCCAAAAATGGTAGTTGGCCAATGTTCTCGACTTCATAAGTAAATTTAATGGTGGGGAAACGGTTGTTTAGTTTTGTTACAAAATCTTCAATATTAGCGGTTTTTATGTCGAAAATCGCGAAAATGTCATCCATATACCTGTACCATACCCTTGTAAAATATTCGAACTCTTGGCTGATTTCATTTTCAAATTTACTCATGAAAAGATTAGCTAAGAACGGCGATAAAGAGTTGCCCATTGCCGTGCCTTCAAGTTGTTGGTAATAGTTATTTTTATATTGAAAATAATTTTGATCCATGCAAAGTTTGGTTAAAGTTAAATATTCTTGTTTGATTTCGTTATCAAAACTATTCATCTCAAGCAATTCACCAAGGTATTGCAGGGTCTGTGGGATTGGTACACTAGGGAACAATGAGCTAACAACAAACGAGATTAAAATTTCACCTTCATTAAGAATCGTATCTTTAATTTTGTTTATGAAATCTAAGGAATTTAGTACTCCTGAATTCTGTTGTTCTATAGGTAAATTTTCAAACTGGTTTGCTAGCCACTTGGATATATTATAAGTTGGCGATCCTATTGCCGAGACTATGGGACGCATTGCCTTCCCAGGTTTATGGATCTTGGGAAGACAATATAGTTTTGGCATAGTAGGATTACTCACATATAATTTGTATTTAATTTGATCAGAAATAAAGTTGCTACATTTCTTCAAAGTGCTTTTAACTTGTGTTACCATCTTCGACAATGGATTCCTTAAGATTTTGTTATAGGGGCTGGATTCGATTAAATTATCAACCCGTTGAAAATATTCGCTTTTTTCTAATATAACAACCTTATTACCTTTGCCAGCTTTCAGATAGAAAACATCTTTCTCATTTAATCTCTTGATTATACTTTTTCCTTTTCCAGGTCGAGAGTTAACATTATTATTAATTACATTTTTTGAGATCTGATTCCTGCATGCTTCTCTAACAAATCCTTTAGTAGAGTCAGGAAGATGCTGAATAGAGCTTTCTATATTACCTACAATATCAAGTAAGATATCCTTTGGTGGAGGCAATGCAAAATTCAGACCCTTGTTTAAAAGATCCAATTCAGCTTTATCAAAAGATTGAGAAGAGAGGTTTTCCACCATGTTTACGACTTCCTGAGAACTATCAGACTTAGGTTTCATTTTCCTCAGTTTTTTAAGTTTTTTATTGATGGATGACATTTCCATTGATGTATTTTGTATCAATTACTAAAAACATTTTTCTCTGGAACTCGTACCATTGTTCATGATCAATATTTGTTTATCTAAATGTTAGTTTTTTATAAAGTCTGTATGCTTCTAATTCAAACATACTTCGTTTACTGTACAAATTTTTGATTTCTAAATCCAGCCACTTTTGTTTGGCAAAATAATGTACTTTTTCTGTAACAGGGGAAGATTTTGGTAGAACAATTTTAATAAAATTTGGGAAAACATTAAACTTTTTACAAGACTTTAGTAACCAAATATCTGCACTCACTAGCCTAATCTTAGTAGAAAACTTACGATAAAGGTTAAGTTCCGCTGACCGTGAAGCCATCTCAACTATGTTGGGGTTTGGAACCTTCGGCAACATTGCCGAGGATGCTTTTGATAATAATCATAGAATAACAATTAAAAATTTTAAATTAATTCATAATATAACTGATAGAAGATTATTCGACGCTTATGAAAGTATGGAAATTATTAAATGTAAGAATAGTTTAAGTAGAGATAGAGGGCCTATTCCGTATAATCCATTGTATTGGTTAATCAAGCGTGACTAATGGGATTCCAGGATTGGATCTTTTTGGTTCCGCTTGATTAAGCAAACAGTAGTATAAAATATAGTTAGGTAGGTTTTAATTTTAGTCTTAATCATCTCCTGATGATGCTAACATGGTTAGCGAAACGCGCGTCGAGTGCAAAAATTCTGTTTCGGTATTGTGGATAAAACTCTGTTTTAGTATTTCTAAAAATAACGTCACAAATTATTAAAACAGAATTCGAAATTTTCGGTTTTTCTCAGATATCTCCGGAAGTACTCGAGATATCTCAAATATCAAGATTTCAAATTACTGGGCACTAAATTGCGCAACTTTGCCCCAATTTAAACTTTGCTGTATCTCTTACCGTTTACGAGATCCCAATAGTGAGAAGCGAATTTGTTTCACCCTGTATAATATAAATTCTAATTAATTTTTTTGGAACAACTTCCCTGATTTGTTATTAAAAAAAAACGAGCATTAGCTGAGAGAATGCTTCTCAAGGCATTGGAGAAATATAGGATACTTTTCAGTCAGCCCAAGTATGAAGTTGCCAGGTATAAACAGGTGAGCAAGCGTTATTAGTATACCCTCATCAGTTATTTAATAGATTTTTTTATGAAATGAAGGGTTATTTTGTTCCCTGCCCAACAGTGTTAGGTTGCCTTGATAAACGTTTGTCACATCCATGGTTGCCTAGATTTTAGATGTTAGGTTTTGACCGCGAGCGTGGAAAGTGACGGAGATCCAGAGAGGCAGGTGTGCGCCAGGCAGCTGCTGAGTGAAATAGAGATTAACCCAAATTTTGAGTGATGGATTTTACCAAATTACCCCCTAAATATTCAAAAAAAAAATGATATTTCCAAAAATAACATCAGAAAAAATTAAAAACAAAAATCGAAAATTTCGGTTTTTTGCGGATATCTCCGGAAGTACTCGAGATATCTCAAATTTCAAAATGTCAAAATACAGGGCACTAAATTGCGCAACTTTGACTAAATTTAAACTTTGCTGTATCTTTTACCGTTTTCGAGATCCCAATAGTGAGAAGCGAATTTATTTCTCCCTGTATAACGGCATTGGCCCTAGATTTAGCTACGCAACCCATTTGCGATTTATCAACCTATAAATTATCTAACATATAATCTCTGTCATCATCAAATAACAGATGGGGGTATATATTTCTAATACCGGATCTTGCACTAAGAGCTTCGCAAATTTTCCAACGTCAACGTTTCTTTGTACTTTAATTACCATCTTCAACATAGAATATCTTAACCAAAGAGTCGATGGCTTACAAGTTTTCTTGGATTTTAAAAAATAGGCTTAAAGAACTTTCCTTTTAAACCCTCCGAACATTTCGTTTGGTTGAATACGTTAAATTTCTTCTCGTATCCTATTCGTGACTTTTTCCGGAAGTAATTCTAGGCTGGCTTTTTTTGCTTACGCCAGTTCGGGAATTTCGCAGTTTTCTTCATCTCTTTCCATAACTTTAATTGTTGAAACAATTTTGATTTTTGGACTTTGACTAAAAAATGTTTTTAATATTGTTTGGTACCCTAAAAACTAATAGAAATGTCAAGTTTAACAACAAATTTATACCTGTTTTATACGTCTCAACGTCTCGTGCTAAACAACCTCCTCGTTTAAAACTCCTACATTCAGCACTTGTTTTGTAATAATTACTAGTATGTTTTGGACCACTTGTTTTAGAGCCTACGATTGGATCTTATATGGTATAAATAAATAAACAGCTATTTCATTTCATTGCATTATAGTTTGTCCTTTCATTTTTAGGTCCAACCAGGTGATTATCGACAGCAACCGTAAAGCATCATATAGCTTCTACAATACAGATGGACATGAAATCCATTGTAATGGGCTTAAATCTGAATAAAGTAAAGAATTATTAAATATTAAATATATTATTATTATTAAACTGAGTATTTCATTTATGTGAAAAATTACCTTTTCGTTATCCCGAATTTTCGAAACACCCTAAATAATGTACAATATGTTTTTAAATTTCAAATTATTTGTTCGCAATTTTTACTTGTCTAAGTTTACTCTTTATGCACAATACTCATCGTTTTGATTATACTTTCGGAAACTAATGTGGCGCACAACTTAAACTCCTTCCCCACTGACGATTTTGATATTTTCTACAATGAAAGTCAGTTGAATAAAAGTGCTGAAACAGTAGTTCTTAGGTCTGAATGGTTTTCCAGTGCTGAAATAATGCAGATGAGTAATGGTAAATTTCAAAGAATACCTTTTGCAGTAAATGAAGGAATGAATGCGAGTGATAGCTGTGTACAAACTACTCTCGCTAGATATCTATGATTTTGTGGATGATCTTAGGACTCTCTTTCTGGGACAGTATGAGCATTTGAAGTCTTTTGTGAAATCATAAATATAAATTTGTTAGATGCTGGCAATATAACCACACCTGAGTATGTCAACTGTCGCAGTGCTCCTGGCTATATAAGTACAATAAACAATGTAAAGTTTGTTCAATACAGGTTCAATGTTACGTCATCATGACACCAAGCGTATTCTTATAGGATTTGCTGGTGTCATCATTATGACATAACATTGTACCAATATTGAACAAACTATAACTATAGTCCGTTCAAGTCTATTGCGCTGTTACGTCATATCATTCCATCTTGCTTTATGCAATGAACGTATGTACTAAATTGGTCCGTCAAATTGGAATCTTTGACATCGATTTGCGTCAATGTCAAAATATCAACGAAAATAACAGATTTATTTCATTTATTGATTTATTGGTAGTTGGTTTGTGTTTTACGCTAATAATTGCTAATAAAAATCGTTTTGAGATGCCCCACCGGTGCAGTGAGAAAGAGCAAGCTTTAATTTTAAAATTAGTGCATTATTTCATACGTGAAAAAGGTGCGGGTAGGCCACTTTTAGCCTGGAAAGCTGGTGCACAATGTAAGTAACTAAGTAATATTTTTTTCTATTTGTTTGATAATACTAAGAAATTATATTTCTAGAAAAAGGGTATTTTTGATGTGTAAACATCTTACGCGGCGATATGAGGACAAATCTCGGCAAATGAGACGGAAATGCGCAAACCAATTCTAGCCGCTAGGGCGGTATTATATACAATTTTGCCATTTAAAATCGTTTTAAATGGATTTTAGACGATAAAAAAGCATGTTTTAAATTATACGAACCATCAAAAGTATTATTTTTTAATTATTATATTCGCAGTGTATTTGGATCCATAGCACAGCTTATTTTTAATGGATGGTTGAATTTAAAATGAATTTTCGCTTCAAAAGCCACGACAAATTCGTCCGAAGCCTAAAAAAGTCCGAATTTTCGGATTTTTATACAATTTTGCCATTTCAAATCGGTTTTAAACGGATTTTAGACGATAAAAAGCATATTATTATTTTGAATTAAACGAACTGTCAAAAGTATTGTTCAGATGCCCAGACGTTTAAAACAATATTAGGTTTGTTCTGGTAGCGATTTCAAACGGTTCCAAACCATCCGGAGTTTGCGCATAGCGATATAAGCGACGCTTATATCGTTATGCGCACACTCCGGATGGTTTGAAACCGTTTGGAATCGCTGCTAGAACAAACCTATTGTCATAAGTATGTAAAATTGATAAAAACGGAACGTGCTCCGAAATAGAAAACAGGTACAGAGACATCTTTTGGCTAGTGTAAAAAATAACGTACGAGTCTATCTATCTAAGACGTACGGATGTTTTCTTTTGACGTCAGAAATTCTGACGTAACAGCGCAATAGCCTTGAATGGACTTTAGTCGTGATCGTCTTTCGAGAACGTGCATTGATGATTTTTTTCATAGTGATAAATTTAGGGAAAGAGTCAACAGTAATCCGATCATGTTAACGTGAAGTCTGATGGATCATTACCTCATTATTTTAAGCATTTATCTAAAAAAATTAATATTGATTCAAATCTAGCAATTAAAATGTAAACATATTTGCCCGCAAAATGTAGCCTTTCTTGAATATTTCAGAATGCAATATTAACATGTACCCAAGTCCTGTTAATATTAATTCAAATCTAGCAATTTAAATGTAAACATATTTGCCCTCAAAACGTAGCAATATTGAATAATTCAGAGTGCAATAATAGCATTTTTATTACGCATGCATCATAATCAACGATTATCGCACGCTGCAGCATGCTTAAAATGATATTTATGATGCGCCTACTTTTTTAAAGGTTGCTATAGAAACATTTGATCATGTCAAATGTGACAGATTAATATATTCGTCAATATTTCCGTTACGTTTAATATTTAAAACATTTTTGAGATTATGATGCATTCGTAATAAAAAATAGCGTATGATATACGTGTATAAGAGGCCTTTAAAGCCCTTGCGACTTACAAATTACTCCGCTGCGCGTCGTGTTTTGAAATATGTCTCGCGTGCTTTAAAGGCCCTCTTATACACATATCATAATATACTTTTATCAAAATCCTGTTGATATTGGTTAAGATCTAGCAATTTAAATGTGATCATATTTGCCCTCAAACTGTAGTCTTTTTGAATATTTCAGAATGCATTAATACCATATACCCAAATCCTGTTAATATTAGTACAAATGTGAACATATTTGACCACAACATGTAGCCTTTTTGAATATTTCAGTATGCATTATTACCATGTACCAAAATTCTGTTAATATTAATTCAAATCTTGCACTTTAAATGTGAACATATTTGCCCTCAAATGTAGCATTTTTTGAATATTTCAGAATGCAATAATACAATGTATTAATATTTGTTCAAGTCTAACACTTTAAATGTGAACATATTTGCCCTCAAAATGTAGCCTTTTTTGAATATTTCACTATGCAATAATACCATTTACACAAATCCTGTTAATATTTGTTCAAAT
>MU188908.1:34145-57149 GCA_016904865.1 Pissodes strobi
CATTTACACAAATCCTGTTAATATTTGTTCAAATCTAGCACTTTAAAGGTGAATATATTTGCCCTCAAAATGTAGCCTTTTTAAAATATTTCAGTATGCAATAATACCATTTACACAAATCCTGTTAATATTTGGTCAACTCTAGCAATTTAAATGTGAACATATTTGCCCTCAAAATGTAGCCTTTATTGTAATAATGTCATGTGCCCAAATCCTCTTAATATTAGATCAAATCTAGCAATTTAAATGTGAACTTATTTGCCCTAAAAAAGTCGCCTTGTTGAATATTTCAGAATGTAATAATGCCATGTAAACAAATCCTGTAAATATTAAATCAAATCTAGCAATTTAAATGTGAACATATTTGCCTTCAAAATGTAGCCTTTTTGAATATTTCAAAATGTATTAATACCATGTACCCAAAGCCTGTTAATATTAATTCAAAACTAGCAATTTAAATGTGAACATATTTGCCCCCAAAATGAAGCCTTTTTGAATATTTTAATATACAATAATACCATTTACCCAAATCCTGTTAATATTAGTACAAATATAGTACTTTAAATGTGAACATACTTGCCCTTAAAATGTAACGTTTTTAATATTTCAGAATACATTAATATCATTTACCTAGATCCTGTTAACATTAATTCAAATCTAGCACATATTTGCCCTCAAAATGTAGCCTTATGGAATATTTCAGAATGCAATACAACCATTAACCCAAATCCTGTTAATATTAGTATAAATCTAGCATTTTAAATGTGAACATTTTAGCCCTGAAAATGTAGCCTTTTTGGATATTTCAAAATGCATTAATACCATGTACCAAAATCCTGTTAATATTAATTGAAATCTAGCAATTTAAATGTCCACGTATTTGCTCTCAAAATGTAGCCTTTTTGAATATTTCAAAATACAATAATGCCATGTACCCAAATCTTATAAATATTAGTTCAAATCTAGCAATTAGGAAAAAAAAATTACTTCTGTCTTTTTCTTATATGTATTTTTGAAATATGTTTTTCTTTGTTTTATCTATAAGATTTTCCTAAAAATATTTTTTGTTTTATCAATAAAAAATGCTTCTATACCTTGCATTTTATAGTATATTACATTTTCATTTCGAAAGCTTCCCTTTATATTAACTAGAAACATTTTTTCGAAGAATTGAAACATATACGGGGTGTTCGAACTAAAACGAGACAAGCTACTTTTCGAGTAATTCCATGTTAAAGAAATCGCACAGAACTGTCGATTTATCTTTTGAGGGGAAAAATGTTCTAAGTTCGAAAGGGGTCCGTAATCTCAAGCGGACCTAAGGCCTCAAAAGTTATATATGCGGCACTACATCCGTTAAATGTGCATGTGTGCATATACGTTTCCGCTAAAGTGGATTTAGGCGTCCTTAAAGGAGTTTTTGATCACATATTTTCCAGGCAAAGAGGATCGAACGATTTTTGAGCAATATCTCGTAGCAGACAGTAGGGTGGGACGGCATGAATACATACATACGATTATCTCACTTTTTAGACAATTTTACATTTGGTGGCTGGCAAATAAATAACTATTGAATGCGTTTTCTTATACGAAGAAAGTGATTATCGATTTTTAAAGTTCTTGGCATTAGATACTTCACTTCAAATACTAATTCAAATGAAGGATGTTATGGCAACACAGCAGATTTTTCGAAACAGGTCGAAGTAAATAACATAAATACGTAATCAAAGCAAATAATCAATATAATTTTTAAGTACAATGCTGATTTTCAAGTGACGTCTATAAAGAATGTCTATTATTTGGGCTCTTGATATTGATCCCTAACTGATAACAAGTATTTTTAAATTTATAATTGTTACCAAATCCGTTATAGATTCCTTACCATTTATATAAGTACTAATATTGATCTAATTTTTTTTTTCGATGATGAAATCTACTTAGTTATTTGAGCATTATCTGAGATTTTTGAATACGTAAGCGGGTAATTAAATCAGTCTTACTTGAAGTTTGTAGTAAAGATTTTTGAAGTAAAAATAATGTGGGATTTATTTTAACGTGCAAGTATCTTAAATAATCATAAGCTCGTAATTACACGTTGTTTTCCCTAAACTCGATGTCGCCAAAATTTCAGAACCACCTGACAATACGTATAATCTAAACATGTCAATATTTTATAGACTCTGTACTCTATAACAACTGTTTAGTAAGGCTCATAATATTTAATTCGTTACCCCACAGCGACTGGAACAGCTCTGATCATAGCTTGATTTTTCCTTTTAAGTCAAAAAGTTTGCAGGTTCCCTTTAATGTGCTAAAGGGTAAAAGTTTACAAAAATAATAATACGTGACGTGAAGTTTATATAAGTACTAATAATGATGATCAAATTGTTTTGATGATGAAATCCAATTAATTATTGAAACATTATCTAAAATTTTTTAATTTAACGATAACGAGTTTGAGTAGCTTTTACTTAAATAACCTGTAAATCTAAGGGGGGCATTTAAATCACTCTTATTTTAAGCGGAGAGATTTCGATATAATGACGGAATTATTTAAAATTAAGTACTCTGAATAATTACTTGATTTATTTTTTCTTAAACTCAAAGTCAGTCGCACATTAAAAAATGGTCAAAAATTTTGGAACTACCTACCCTGTCGTTACTAAGGCGTTAATAAGGTTTGAGTTTTATTTTCAATGTGACTTAATATTTTGAAAGATGCATTAAATAATCTTTTTTAGTTTTGGAGATACGTTCACCAAAATCCAGACTAAACATTATGCGTAAGCGTTTCAAGTGAATAGCAATTTATATCACATATAAAGCATTTCTTCAAAGTTCTCTTAACGATTTAATTAAAATCGTATAACTTTGCCACGTTTCTAAAAATCTACATTTAATTTCCGGTGGTGAGCCCATCAGAAGGGTATATAGTTATGAAAAACATAAGGGTGGTTAAAAAAATTAAAAGATCTTGGTGTATCAAAGTCAGTTTTTGTAAATCATCATGCTTTACTAATATTTTATATGATTTACTTAAAAGTGTCGAGTTGTCTGCGGAGGAGATATATAATTTTTTTTAAGTATGCTGGCCTAAGAGTTCCAGCCTAATGAATAAAAGAATCACCTTTTTTAATGAAAAATTCATATTTCGGATAAAACTGAATGTATCAAAAAATCTCCGATTTCGCTTTTACATTTTGACAAATAATCATTTAAATGCAGCAAACAAAAAATAAACCACGTGTTTTTGTAAAGTTGCGAGACAAAAAGTTTGTAAGAAGATGGGTACAAGGTTCTCATGCAAGCTGCTCGTGCAATATTAGGTTTGTTCTAGCATGAAATCTCAAACGGTTTGAAACCTCCGGAGTTTTCGCATAGCGATATAAGCGTCGCTTTTATTGCTATGCGCAAACTCCGGAGGTTTCAAACCGTTTGAGATTTCATGCTAGAACAAACCTATTATTAGCATCATCATTCTGCTTAAACCGTGAACATTGCATCGCCTCTTCCTAAAATTAGAGAAAGTTGTATTGTTTATGACAAATCATTGCAGCTTGATCTTTGTTGTCACTATGTCTCGATTTTTGAAAGAGTAGACTTGATACGAGTGGTTCAGTGCCAATAGCTTGCTTCTATACATAACAAAGCTATGCGATTGGTCTTCTCCATGAAAGATCCAAATTATCTGAATGAAGACTATGAAGAGATGGATGAAGTAAGATTCTTGGGTATCAACTTGGGTCCAATGCTTAATCTCTATATAGCTGAACATTGATTTATCTGATGGTTGATAAACTATGTCTTGTTAGTCATATTTAATGTAGCCATAAGTACCTGTAATTTTTCTGGAATTTTAAATGTTATATGTATGTAAATGGTTTTGAATTTTATTTGCCATGTATAAATGCTTTATTTGATTTAAAAAAAAATTTTGAATTGGAGAGCACATGTTCACGATGTGTGTAAAAACTAAGTCTTTCCAATTTACGAACTTTTTCCAACTATGCATCCAGAGAGGTTTTGAGTTAGCATATCATGCAATATTCTACTCCCATTTTGTTTCCTCTATTTTGACCTGGGAGCACTCCACAAAAGCATATGCAGGGCCGTCTAGAGCCACGGCGAGTTCCGGAGAACCGTTAAGGCAGGGGCCAAATGGGGCCCATTAAGCTTTTTATCAAAATTATACTGTTTTAAACGTTCAAAAATTATTTAAAATAATTGATAAGAGACAAAGAACCACGATAACACACAGTCTAAATTGAATTTTTCTTTGGTAAAAGTTTCACTTTTTAGTTAAATAATTAAAAGAGATTCATGGGGGTGATTATAATGAACATAAATTGAGATGCACAGAAGAATACATGAAAAGTTCAAAACACATAGGTATTCCCAAGGACACCATCATAATCGATAAAAACTTGAAAAAAAGTGATATTTTCAACATGATATTTTATAGTGTGGAATAAAAAACGAAATAAAAAATATTAAGTTTTATTTTAGATAATAATAACAGAACAAAAACATGTGTAAATCAGTCTTAAAAGAAAGCTTTACGAGCTCTGGTCAGCAAAATAACGTAATATTTCACGGAAATCTATCTGTATTGTCAGTAGTTTGAAAACCCAGATAAACCCACACCAGATGGCGAAAGCGCTACTTATGTTCTTTGAAGAAGAAACTGATTTTTTAAAAACAATTATATTTCTAAATATACGTCTTTACAGTACAAGCTTTAAGCAGAGAATAAATGTTTTAACAATTATTTAAAACCACTTGATATATAATAGCAAAGCAGATAAAGTAGTTTCTGGGAAACTTCTGGTGTTGTCAGCAACTTCTGTACACATAACTCCTCCCTCCTTAGGATGAAAAAACAACGGATGTTGGTTTTGAAGGGTCGAAAGAGTCCAAATTGATTTCTTCCATTTCTTTCTTTTGGGGGCTTTCTCTTCTTCTCTGGTATCGGTTTCGGAATTCCAAAATTAGTTTTTTCCGTTGCCGAAGTAATACGAGGAGCAGGATGATGGCCAAACATAGCAGGATGACTCCATAGGCAATTGGGAATCCATCGAGTGGTCCATCGAACGTTTCTTTTATATGTGATAGGTGATTGGCTAGGTCCTTCAGGTGGTATATTTCTTCGATATTTAATTGTGTTAAATTCGGTGTTTCATAAGTTATTTCAGTTATCAAACTTTCAATTTGGATTTCGGGTAGGATAAGCGGTTTCCCTTGTGTAATTTGGAGGTCATTGATAAACTTTTTGTTTTTAATCCTTACTTCACAAGTTTTCGGGATTTTTATCAATGTGGGCAGGTTAATTTCAATATGTCGATCGGACTTACATTTGGAAAAGACTCTTTCCTTTGTGGCTGGAAGAATCAATATTTCTTCTTGCGTTATTTGTTCGGATATCGTTTCTTGTGTTTTGAGCTGGACAATTGGGCAATAATTGTCAATTGGAGAGCCTTGTATCAGCTGAAGAGTACATGGGTCTTGTGGATGGAAATCTTCCGTGCAATGGTAGGTTTCTTCGAGTAAAGGACATATTTGTTCAGCAAACTGTGTTTTTTCGTCTGCCTGAGCCAAATACGGGTATTTTGGAATAAATACTCTATGGTTTTTTATGATAAAAAAAAGGTGATATAGGTTCAGATTTTCAGGTCTAAGGATAGGTATGTGAATAGCGAATATCAACTTAGTACCAGAAAAAGTTAATTGAGTACCTAACAATTATTGGTAATATGAGAGTATATTTTTAAAATTAGGAATTTCATTCGTATTGTATATTCCGCTTAGGAATTTTAGCATTTTTTGTAATTCGAGACTTGATATTATCGAATTGTGCAATGCATTTAATTTGGAAAACATAATAGCATCCTCTTAGTTGTCTATAAATGTTATTAAGTTTTGGCAATCCAAATTTATCTAATAGATTATACCGTGAACGCTAATGTAGTTACTCAGATCTGAAATAGTATTCTGAATAGCTCCTTGAAAAATATTTAAACTATATTCAAGTTTCTTTTGGTTATTTTATAAAATGGAAATAGTCTTGTTATAATTATTAATTAAGTTTTTTGATAGTGAAATTTGGGAATTCAGCTCACTTATAGATAATGTTTTTCTGATTCCGTTCCAAAGTCATAATGGCTTTATTATATCGTTTTCCGTCTTCAGCATCTAACGTGCCAAATAACCATTTATTAGCTTTACCTTCTATATTTATTAAGCCTCTTTTACTCCTACGAATGTGTGGATAAAGATTTTCGAGCTTTTCCTGCGTAGTTTGCATTAGATATTCCGTACGTAATAAAATATTTTCTGTAAGACCGTGATAAGACATGGGGTTAGTAGCATTTTGCTGACTTAAATATTTCTTAATTGCCAAGAAGTGTTTTCCATATTTCTTAACTGTCCGATTATTGGGCTTAAATCTACATAATGCAAAAATGTATGTTTACTATAAATAAGTTTAGCTTGTCCTAATTGTATAGGAAGTATTGGATTCTTGATGGTGGTTAATTGAATATCAGTGGATTGGCTATTCGTTTGAAGTACTTGGAATAGCAAGATCAGGATCGGTGTTTCCATTTTTTCCCTGAAAATTTTCTTTTAATTCTTGGTTTTCTAGCAATATTCTTATGATATATACCTTTATCAGTCATTAGTTTAATATGTGTCTGATATTTGATTTCCGCTTTTTTAAACTTAGGTAGATTTTTATTTCTAGCTTTCGTTTTTATATAGACAGCGTCTGATTCAGGGAAATTCGAGGGTTCATTCCGTGTCTCGTTTTGTTTATTAAAAAATTTTTTCTTTCGTTTGGGCATTAATTTCTTGGATTTTTCTATAAAGCAAGTTGGTATTTTCTTTATGATTTTGAACGTAGTTTGAGACAATCATATGATCATGTGCATTTTAAGATCCTTTACACAAATAATGCACTATGTAAAAATCGACTTCTCCTATTGGTCGATCCATCTCGTATTACAATATGTCTTCGTGATGCAATCGATTTCTGTCAAGAGCTCTCGTGGTGTAGAGGTTTAGACAACTGGGTCTCACCTGGACGGCCCGGGTTCAAACCCCGTTGCTTTTTTTATTATTTTTTAAAGATTATGTTTCTAAACAGTTTTTCTTGATTTTGGGTATGTCTTGGGTTAGTTTGGGTTAGCACCTGGTTAGTTTCCTTTTCTTGAGCCCCCGTAGCGAGCGAAGCGAGCGGAGGGCCATGCGGAACGACCAATAGGAAAGGCCCATTTTTATATAGTGCACTATTTGTGTAAAGGATCTTATAATGCTGATCATGTGGATCGAAAGGATTGGGGCTATTTATATGGCCTTTTAAAACTTCAAACGGTGTATATTTCGTGACACTATGAATCGAATTGTTATATGCTAAAACTGTGCGTTTAATCAATTGAATAGGTGTAAGGTGGGTATTTTCCTCTTTTAAGCATCTGTAATGTTCGATAAGAGTTGAATGGAACCTTTCAACTGGAGAATTGGAGTTACTATTTTTTGCTGTTGTGTAATGGAGATCAATTTTATATAATTTGCAAAAGTCCTCCATTTCTTTGTTTTTAAATTCCGTACCACAATCTGTAGTGATTTTTAGTGGTAATCCGTGATGAGTGATAAAAATTAATAAATTTTCCAATATCGAGGGTCCTGTAAGGCTATCTAGATGATAGGCTTGACCATAACGAGAAAATATATCAATTATTGTCAAAAATTATTCATTGGATATCTTAAATACATCCATATGAATATGATCTGGTGGTTTAGAACTAGTAGGAGTAAGATTGAATTTTATTACTGGTGGATTGCGATCGTATTTATTTTTTAAACAATTTTTGCAATTATTTACAAATGTTTCGATATCTGATGATATATTTGGCCAGTAATATTTGGAAGTAAGGGCAAGTTTCATTTCATTTATACCCCTATGACAGGTCTTAGTAGTATGATATAAAATAAGCTTTTCTTTTAGCTCATTTTGTGTCTCGATATCTTCCAAAAATGTTGTACACCGAATTAATTTAAAGGAAGAATTTTTAAATAGACCTTGTATAGTTACTGAAAAAAATTTGGCTAGTTGAGCATTCCGAAAGAAGATAGCAAATGCCTGTTTTGGGTCTATGAACTCTTTTAGTAATTTAACTATATGCGGTTGTGGTTCCCTGTTTGATATTATTACATAAAGTCGGGTGTTTCGAAAGACTTTATTAAAACTACATTTAAGGTTGTCTACGTTGCCATTTGTTATTACTACTTGCTTTTTAAACGTATTTAGCGAACGTTCAGAAATTGGCAAACCTAATATTGGATTTTCTAATGAACTATGTATAGTTTTCAAATCGTCTGAATTATTTTCATTTGATGGATTGATTTGGATATCAGATATTATATTGATTTTCGGAATATTAGATTCAGGAGGTTGAAGGTTCTCATCGATAACCGATTGGTCTACTTCAGGGATTTCGTCAGGGTTTTGGAGAAAGTTGTCAATTATTTCGTTTGCGTTTCTTGAGGCATAACATATGGTGTGGTCCTTTTGGGACAAAATTGCGCCTACCGCGAAATTTGATGCGTCTGTAGTAAGTTCGAAGGGTATTGAAAAGTCAGGATAAGATAACACAGGTTCGGATGTAAGAAAATTTTTGCACGTATTGAAACATTCAATAAATTCTTTTGTGTGCTCTACTTTTTCATTTTTCTTGAGACATTGGGTCAATGGTTTGGTAATTTTAGCAAAATTTCTTATAAATTTCCTATATTATCCTAATAAACCAAGGATTGATTTAATATCGCGTTGTGTTTTAGGAATAGGAAATTTTTGAATGGCTTTTATTTTTATGTTGTTTGGGTTAATTCCATCTGGTGTTACTATATGACCAAGAAATTCAACTTGTCTACGTAAAGAGTTCACATTTGTCGAGCTGTATTTTTAAATTTGCGTCACGCAGTTTTGAGAATACTAATTGCAAATTTTGGATATGTTCTTGCAAGCTAGTACTAAAAACTATTATATCATCCATAAAGACCATACATACTTTATTTTGCAGTTCTTTTAAAACTTCGTCCATAACACGTTGAAAAGTTGGCGGCGCGTCCTTCAAGCCAAACGGCATTCTTAAGAATTCGAAATGACCGTTATTTACATTTAAAGCTGTTTTCTCAATTGATTTTTCGTCCATCTCAATTTGGTGGAACCCACTGGCCAAATCGAGGGTCGAAAAGTATTGGGCTCTACCGAGCTTATCAAGGATATCGGTAATATTTGGTATAGGGTAACGATCGTCTATGGTTTTTTTGTTAATATTACGAAAATCGCACACTACTCTCTATTTTTGCTGACCGGATGCGTCCAATCGTCGGAACGATCCATATCCGCGATGACCATGGACTTGAAGAGGGTCGAATGTCGAATTATTCCCTTTTCGAGCACATCGTTAATTTGAGTATGAACTTCATTTTTATGACAATATGGGTAACGATAAGTTTTCGTATGGACAGGGACTTCATCACTGGTCCTAATATTATGTTTAATTTTTGACGTAAAAGTTAACTTATCTCCTGGTTTAAAGAAGATGTCTGAAAATTGTTTGCATAGTTTTAGGATGGAAGATTTTTCTTCGAAATTCATATGATCTATGCGAAGAAGATTTTCTATATCGCATTTATCATAATTTGATAGAAAATTTGGGTTATTTTGAAACATATGGCTTACATTTTCAGATGTAAATATTTCATAACAAGATGGTTCAAAAGAATCAACAGGTATGGGTTACGTTAAAGTAACTGAAATAGTTCTTTCCGAATTATTTATGATTTCCAAAGGAGCAAATCCTTCTCTTGAACGGGACACTATTTGGGGAATAAAAAGATTATTTATTTTATCTGGTCTTGTTAAAATATCTCCGCTGTATATACTAACGGGAATATTTTTTGTTATTTTTTCGTATGGGCCTACAGAAAATTAAAAATTTACCTCAGTTGATTGTCTATACTTGAATGGTATTTCAATTCCTGGACCTAATTAATTTTTTTTTAATTAAATCAATATTAAGGTTTAAATGCATTAAATCGGTAAGTCCTAGAACTCCATCAAAATAATCATGAAAGTCGAATGAAATGAAATTAATATGGTGCGTCGACTGAAATTCCGAGAAAGAAGGTATCAACGCTTGAAAACGAGTAGTTTCGCTTTCCACAGCTGTTTTGATCGTATTATTAAATTGAATTGGGGAAAATATTGTTCGGCAATAGATGGTTTTAAAATAGATCGCGAACTAACGGTATCAATTAATAGTTTAACTTTAGGATTATTGATTTCAACATAAGGCAAGGCATTATTTGAAGAAATATTAATTTCTATCATATCTGTTGTTCGTTTGGCCCCTTTTCCAGAAAATTTTGGGAATTACTGAAATTACTGTCGGTATGCGTTTGATTATTTTTTTCGGCGTTTTGGCCAATAAAATCCGACATTTGGTAATTTTCGAGGTCATTGTCAGGACCTATGGACCCGTAATAAGTTTGGGGTTCATCATAATAATTAGCAGAATAATTATTATTACAACTATCAGTGTAGGATACGTCTTCTGTATTATCACAATATTCATTAGTATGTAATTCCTCAAATGAAAATTTAGGGTTTTGATTTGGCTGTTGCCTAAAGAAATTCTGATTTGAGAAATTTCGTCTATTTGTCATAATTGTGGGATTTCGTGAAACAGTAGACATTGGTGTAGGTTTCGGTAATTGGTTTGGTGGTATTTGGTTGGGTCTAAAAACATTTTGTGGACGACCAAACACTTCTTTATTTGTGGGATATCTACGGGGTGGAAGTTGTTGGGGTTGAATGTTTATGGGTTGATTAAGTTAATTTGGTCTTGTAGAAAAATTCGGGTTTTGTCCATATGTATTAAATGGAACTGGATTAGGAGAAAAATTATAATTTTGATTTACGGGATTATTTGTAGCTTGCTGCTGTTGAAAATTATTTTGTCTAAAATTTGGAGTATAATTTTTCATAATTTTGTTCGGATCAAAGAAATTACCATAAAGATTTTAAAAATTCTTAATTTCGCTTACATATGCCATAGCATCTTCTAATGATGCTGGTTGTTTAAGATGCATATTGTTTTTAAGCGTACCAGTACAACCTGCAATGAATGTTCTCAATGCGGTTTTTTCATAATAATTAATATGGCACAATTTTTCATTAGCATTAAAGTTAGGATCGTTACAGATTCTTTGAACAACATTACTTCTAATTAATTGTAATCTACTACCAAAATCACTTAAATGTTCGCCCTTGCAGGGTCTTGTTCTTCTTAATTCTTGAACTAAGCAATCAAGGTTCCTGCGATCAGAAAAACATTGTAATAAAGCTGTTTTTAGGGTATACCAATTTTGTAATTCCGCGCGATTGCCAACCATAGTTTCGGCTCGGCCGGTTAACTTTTCTTGAGTACAGTCATAAGTATGCTGATTTAAGTCGTTATCGTTAAACGCCTTATATTGGTTAACAAGATCGTCACATCTTTTAATGAATTTATTTAATGTGTTACTATTACCATCATATGATTTAATTATTTCTAATTTACTTCTAAATAAATCCCAATTAACTTTGGGTAGATCATCTTTATTTGGAGCCATTTTATTTAGCAAATTTAAGCTTTCTAAACCGGAAATTTGGCTACTTTCAATATCAGAAGTTTCGGATAAACAGTCTGCTATATCTTTTAAATTAAACATATAGTTTCTGTATGTACATATATTTTTTCAAAACTAACCTATTTGTCTGCGAGAGACTGATATGCACAATGCACAACCTAACTATCTTTTTTAAAATCCTTATTCAGAGGATTTAGGAAAGGTGAAAAGGAAAAAAGCACTTACAGACTCAAAACACGCGTTTGTCTGTCTCTTCTTGTCCTTTCCCGATTATTGCTGCTTGGCTGCCTGGCTGTCAGTTCTCTCGAAGTTCCTTCGTTGAACGTAGATTTTTGGAGATAGCGCCAAAGGGTTGAAACCCAAGCCACGATTTTTCACCGATCGATTCGATTAAACCGTTGCCGCACTATCCTACCGACTGCGCCACTTATGTTCTTTGAAGAAGAAACTAATTTTTTTAAAACAATTATATTTCTAAATACGTCTTTAGAGTACAAGCCTTAAGCAGAGAATAAATGTTTTAACAATTATTTAAAACGACTTGATATATAATAGCAAAGCAGATAAAGCAGTTTCTGGGAAACTTCTGGTGTTGTCAGCAACTTCTGTACACATAACTCGTTCGCCTAACGCATGAAACAAGAATTCGTTTAAAGCTCCGCCTTCTTGGGATGGCCAGCCATCCGACGAAATAGTCAGGGCACGCTATGTGTGATTCTAAACGCCAGTCTTGTGGTTTATTCCGAGAGCGTTTCGAAAAATAAATAATCGTTATTTTATTTTTGTTAAAAATGCCTGGTTATAAGTGCCTGTATTTAAATTGTTCTACTAGAAGCGGTGGCGAAAAATCATTTTTTAAATTACCCCGCGATCCTGAAAGGTATGTATAAATGTTGTTTAATGCACCTTCCAGCACACTTATTTCCAAAATTATTGCATATTGTAAAATCGAATAAGTACGAAATTCAATTAAATCTGAAAACTGGCAGATACAATGTTACGGGTAAATCTTTTTTACTGAGGAATGTTTATAAATAGCAACAAAGCCACTGATAAAAATAAACTCCATTAATATTGTGAACATTTTTGATTATAGGCTTGGCTTCAAGTCGCTGGAAGAGTAGATCTTTTGAATAAAAGTAATGTTAATTACAAATTATGTGAAGATCACTTCGAACGGAATTCTTTTATCTACAAGGCCTGTTAAGCGCATCTACAATACTGCTATCCCCTCTATATTTCTTGGACCCAAGCGAAAAGCTGAAGAAATGCCTGAAGGGCCTAATCAAAAAATCGTCATTTTGTCGGGTACGTGATACATATTTATTTTATTACAAATCTATATCAGTTGACCGACACTACAACAATCGAATATTAAATGATAATTTACAGTACGGCAAGTGAGAGAACCTGGCTGGAAAGAATGCGATCAGAAAATTTGCAGAAACTTGAATTTTTCGATGCCGACAACTGCGCTGGCCTCAGGTAATTGCTCGCCGTAGGCGTAGGCGGCGGACAGTTTCCTAATTGACCACAGATTATTTACGCATTCCTCCTCTGCCCCTTCAGGTTTTGTTAAGGTTTTTTCACTTGTCGCACTGTAATTTCTCTACGAAAATCCAACTAATGATATATAGTGTCCGCCAGAATATTGGCCATATGTGGGAAAATTAATAAAAGTATTATAAAACGAAATAAAAATAATAATAAAAAAAGCAAAAAAAAAAATTAAAAAGTGTCTATACGAGGGGCATAAGTTGAAGTAAAAAAAACTTAAAAAAAACTCAATTCCAAATATCTCTTTCAGAAGTTTCACTTCAGTTGTGTGCTTATAAAGGTGACACACATAATTCTTTTTAACAATTTTGACATTTGGGAAAAATTGGGCGTGACAGCCTAATTTGTACGCTTCAATGACAACTCGCTCTGGCCTACACCTCGATAATTATAAATTCAGTTGATTAGTATACTGTCGTGGTTATACCGGGATATCAAAAATTATATTAATGAAAGTGGGCCACAGAATGCAAAACGTCTGTCTTGCCTTGTGTATTTTTTTACTATTATTTTCAAAACATTGTCAAGTGCCATGTTATACTGACATTCAACGACAGACGTTGCCGATTTCATGGCCAACTGTTATCAATCTAATTTTTTATATCTCGGTATTATGTTATGTTAAATACGTTCGATATACAGTGTGCCACACTTAAGAGCGCAACATGTCTGTAACTTTTTTATCTATTAACCGATTTTGACAGAATTTGTTTTAAAATATAGATATTCAAAAATTGTACTTTGTTTCAATATTGCAGATTAAAAAAATATGTAAGTGCAGCCATAATAACACTAGATTTCCATGACCGCCTAGGTTGGTAAAAAAGAAAGTGAAGGGCTATTGCAAATTTTTATTTTTCCTGAACCAGTTCACCAACAAAACACGTTTTCATTTAGCTGGTGCAGACCAACTATTTTAATTTTGAAGGACAATTCTATAATCATACCCAGTTTATTTGGTTAAAGTTGGCTGGCGAGGAATTTGCCGACCTTTCGCATCTGGTGTGGGTTTATCTGCGGGTAGTGGTTTCAAGGCTAGTGTGCGTAGACCTATCAAATGATCCTCGCATATTATTAAACGAAGCGCTTTTTTATTCTAACACAAATTTCATTATTTATAATTACTCTTCACCACAATTCACAAAAAAGTCTTTAAACACATTTAGTCACCATTTAGTTCATTAAGATAAAATTTAGTGGGTTAGTAGTGATGAAATATTAAGTTTTCACGTTACAACTAAAAACTTTAAAAATTAATTAAATATTTTACGCGAACGGCAAATAAAAGCAATAAAATATTTGCCTGAGTCACTAACCATTGCCGCTGTGCGTAGCGTACCGAAACTAAATTAAATTTTCCTCATCTGGAAAACTTCTTTCTTGCGAAGAAATAAGCGCCAAAAAACACGCAAATTACAGAAACGGAAAAAATTGCTTTCCGAAAGTCAGCCCGGAAAAAGACTTCGACGCAGGGGCGGATCCAGAACTTTGTCTCAGGGGAGGCGCAAATAAAAAAAAAAGATATCATGAATACATGTTTATTAAAAAAACAAAAAAAAAACAAAAACTTATATTAATTAAAAATAATATATTTTTTAATTCAAACAAGTAGGTATCAAGAATAAATCGTCTGGTTAGGTATATACCTATTTCTTAAAGCTAATTAAATTATAAAAACAAAACTTAAATATAAATAAGTGGTATGTAATGAAATAGAAACTACAAAACAAACTTAAGTTTTCTTTGTGACTGCAAATATGTCTATATTTTCCAGATTAAATGGAAAGTTTTATGAATGTAAAGTAAAGCTAAGCCAGTTAGTCTTCTCCCATGTGCCTTCGCAGCCAGGTTTTTAATGCACGCAGTGCACAAAAGCTATGCTCTGGTGTAGCTATGGAAACTGGAAGAGTAGCCAGAATATTTATAAACAGAAAGAAAATAAGCGGAGTTATTTTGAGTGATTGTTTTTTTGTAAAACCCAATTTCCGCTTTTAATGTTATAAAAGAAGCATTATCTAGAACTGATTTAAACTTTTCCTCAATATTATTAATTTTTATATCTAACAAATTATTATTTGAACATTTCACTAGATTTATTGGAATTAATATATTCAGTGCAGTGTAAGAGCTGCGAGGATGTCTTTTTTTTCTTTTTTTATAGCAATGGCACACACACTAAAGGGATATAGCGCTTGAGGAGTGGTGTGTGTGCGAAGATGTTGATTGACACGATTCTTGAATAGTTGTAGGTTGTAATTAGGGGAAAACAGATGTTCTGGGAGTGAGTTCCACAGTGATGCAGTGCGCCAGACAAAGGAATTCTTGTAAAGCGATGTTCTAGGTGTTTCCAGTTGTACGATGAACTGGTGCGCTCTTGCCGTCTGTCATTACTGTCATTACAGGCGGTGCCAGGGGCGGGATGAGGTGGACCAAATCCTAGGAACACCTGCCGTGAAAGTACCTATAAAACAGGGACATCTCGGCCACATATCTGCGGTGTTCCAGACTATCCAGATTCCGGGTCTCCTCCGCGTCGCCGACGAGACGCACAGCTCTTTTCTGAATAGAATCCAGCAGCTTTAGGGTGTGCTTTGGTGCGGCACCCCAGATGTGTGAGCAATATTCTAAGCACGGCCTTATTTGCGCTTTGTAGAGCAAGAACAACTGCTCCGGTGTAGCGTTTTGTTGCGAAATAGCGCACCTAGCAACGTGGTCTTGCCATGACATATTGCTGTTGACCGAGACACCCAGTAGTCCTATTGACGAGGATGAAGGGAATGGTCGATCCTGCCATAATGATGTCAGGGCCCGCCGTATTTGCCCTCTTGGTAAACGTGGCTGCTTGGGTCTTTGTTGCATTGAAATGAACCAAATTTCTGTCGCTTCAAGTTTGAACTTTCTCAAGGTCTTGAATAATTGCTGTAATCTGCTTCTGTTTGCAGTGATAAGTCTCAGTCGCTGGTAAAGGATTTTCTGATCTAGATTGGGAGACAAAGGTACTGTCATTTGCAAAACTGTAAACAGGATTATTCGTTTCGGTCAATAGGTCATTCATATAGATGAGGAACAGAGTTGGGGAAAGTATTGCACCCTGAGGCACGCGCGCATTAATGGTGAATGTGTCTGAGATGTGTCCATCAACTGCAACGTGCAGAGATCGGTTCTTAGGGAAACTGACAAGCCAGCTGCAGATAGAGGCTGGCAGTTCGAAGGACGGTAGTTTATTGAGCAATCCATCATGCCAAACTCTGTCGAATGCCTTCGAAATATTCAAGCAATCGCTCGAGACTTTCCGTAGTTCTCAATTGCCCTATTCCATATATGAGTGACATATCTCCTGTCGATCTCTCTTTGCAAAAACCGTATTGATTATCGCTGATTATTCTGTTGTTCTCGAGGTACTTGAGTAGTTGCTGATTGACTACACGTTCCATGACTTGGGAGATTATTGAAAGCATGACAATTGGGTGATAGTTTGAGGGCGTGGCTTTCTTGCCTTTTTTTGGAACAGGTTGCACTCGAGCGACTTTCCAAGAAGATGGGTAAATCCCTTTTCGGTAAGGCAGAGAAAAAAGCCTGGAAAAACCCGTGTTAGTTCGTTGGCGCAGTTCTTTAATACGATGGTAGGTATTCCGTCCGGTCCTGATGTCTTTTGCGTATCTAGTTCTTTAAGGATTTTACGAATATCACGGTGATAAAACTTGACTTCTGCCATGGTAGTGTTAATGTTCGATATGGTGGGGAGAGCTTTGCCTTGGGGGACGTCTAAGGTAAAGTGCGATGAAAACATTTTGGCAAACATGTTTGCTTTTTCCTTGGCTGCAGTCGCCGTAATGCCACATTTGTCTGTCAATGATGGGAGAGATGTTTTTGTAAAGTTATTACTTACTGCCTTTGCTACCGACCAGAAATTCCTGAAGCCACTGGGGCATTGCAAGAGTTTATTCCTGATCCTTTGATTGTGTTTGTCCTTAGTTTCGTCGACCACATGTTTGCATTCGTTTCTCGCTTTGACAAAATAATTGCGATTTTCGGCGGTCTGATTTTGCTGCCAGTACTTGTAGGCTTGCTGTTTCCTACCTACAGCTCTTTCGCATCTTCTGTCGAACCAGGGCTTTCCTTTTAACGATAACTTGATGGAATTTGGGATGTATGCGTCCATTCCTGAGGAGATTTCCTGCGTAATCTCTTCGCAGCAGACTGCCGGGTAGTCAGTGCCAAAGCAGACGTCGAGCTAAGGAAAATCTAAAGGTAGAACTCCCTTAGATCGTCCTAGTTTAGTGAGGCAATGGTGGATCCTTCTGTAGAAGTGGTCTTGGTCGAATCTATCTTTAAAATCCTATAAAATTGAGCCTCAAGGAGGGATATACAGGGTGTTATTTAAGTACATTTCATCGTGTTATTTTAAGATAAAAAAGTTTATATAAACATAGGACCGGAAATGCACTGTTTCCAAGATACAGGGTGTAAAATTTAAAAAAAAATACGTTTTTTTTTGTAAAAATCTTAATATTCTTTTCTTAAAATTCGGCGGTAGTATTAACTGTAACAAGGAGCTAATTTAGCCATAATTAGATTAATTTTTATTAAGTCCAGTGGCGTTCCGGAAGTCAATCTTTTGGATATTTTTGATAAAAATTTACCTAAGCCACTCAAAAATTCTATATTTCTTCCAAATTTAGCAACTAAAAATACAACTTTCCTATCCCTTGTGTTATCTTTGTATCTTGCTTAGTTTTTGAAAAAAAAATCACTTTTTTGTGTTATAGTCTAGGGACATGTAATAGAGGTTTTTATTTTTTTCCCTAAAAAGTAAGCGAGATACGAAAATAATGCAAGGGACAAAAAAGTTGTATTTTTAGTTCCTTAATCCGAAATAAATACCAAAATTAGAATGAAGTCAGTGGGCGTACACTACAGTTTTTTTCTTAAAATTGAACACCCTGTATTTTGGGAACAATGCTTTTCCGGGTCTATGTTTATATAAACTTTTCTTCCTAAAATTAGTCAAAGAGTTACCTCCTGAAGTTTGGCCATGTACTTAAATAACACCCTATATATTACCCTATTCCAGTAAGTTTCAGCGTCTATATTTGCTTTCTCAAATAAACCCTGCCTCGATACCAAGCGAGGTAATTTGATGGAATTAAAGCAAAAATCTGCAGAATTTGTTAAAAAATACTGCTGAGCAAGAAAATAACTTGTTTTGTATTATTATTAATATTTTTTTGTTTACTAATATTTAACAAGAGATTATAACGTTTTTACATTAATACAAAAAAAAAACATGTTTTTATTACTAATAATACTGGTTCAAAAAACCATAGAGCCATCCCGCCCATAAAGTTTGCTTCACACCCCCTTAATTCTGGCTACACCGCTGCTACCAATAACTAGTGAATAACTGACTGTTTGGCATCTATCAAGAATAAAGACTTTGGTTTCAAGTGCAGGGTGCCACCTGCCACCAGAAATATCTCGCGAACTACTGGGCATATAAATTCAGGGAAATAAATCATTACTAAAGTGGCCTTGAGAAAATCCTGGAAATTAATTTCCTCATTTTGTCATAAAGGGGTGCAATTGAAATTAAGTTTTAAAATTCTAAATTTCTCCAAAAATTGCTATATTAAAAAGCTTCGACAATTCTGCATGATTTTGGCGTACCGACCTTGATAAGAATGGGAGCAAGATTAAAAGTATAATCATTTCAATCGCTGCTGTAACTTTTAAACGCCTTATCAAATTTTAGTAAACTTGAGTTTGTTTCGAAGAGAAATGTAAGTACCTACTTTTTAATGTAGCATGCAGTGAAACACGATAACTACTAATACAATTTCTTGAGGTGGCAGTTTACGATAAAAACAGTTTTTTCATTTTATCCCGAAAACTTAAATCTAACGGTATAACTATGATATCATAATTAGAAAACAGATTACCTTTGCAAGAAAAGCGTAAAATGCAGATATATTTTCCAAGTTATTACCAGTAGAATAATTTGTTATACTCTTATTGGAGAAATGATCGTTTTCATAGCTCCGTAGGTGTTTAGGTTAGATTCGTAATAATTTATTTTTCGCTTGCCATATTTCGCGCCTCCATTCATACTTTATCTAAGCTTATGACGATGCCAAATGATGTAAAAGACAAATTTTGTGGAGGATTTCAAAATTAACGAGCCATTACCTCAGTAATAAAATAATCATGGAAAAAGGATAGACAATCATAACTATCCCATATGGTTAAGACGAGTTAAAATTAAAAAAAAAATTAATATGTTATATATAGTTTAAGATTAATAAACGGATGTTTCTGAAAAAATAGCAGTGTGCTTCTCATATAAATTAATATAAGTTTAAAGATATTCTAAACAGTTCGATCACCCCTTTGACGTTTTTCTAAAAGACGTTTTTTTGGGTGCGTTCGTTAATACTTGTTATCTCGTACCAAACCACTGCGAAGCTAAAGAACTGCCCGGCCGAGCTAGCAGTTTCGTGGGTGAGGGAGCAGTACCTCAGGAGGTATTGGAGGGAGACGCGTCGGCAAGAGAGAAACTCATTGTTCGTATAGCCAAGTGCTTGGACTAGTGGTAGTGCTTGGACTGGTTAGAATATCAATAGACTCAATAGACTGTGTTATTATATTCCATGATATGAAATTAAATAATATTTGTTATCATATGCCGCTACTATTTATATGGAATATCAAGTTACTTTCTAGCTATTCTTAGCTTCGTTTTCAACTTAAGTTTTAAATGTTGTATGCACCGCCATTAAAATCTGCCTAAGTTCTTCTTAAAATCAAGTCTTCGAAATCCCTGACTTAAGAAAATTTAGTCGTTCTTTACTGTGATTGTGAGGTTAGATTTAACAGTGTTTGCTTATGTTTCAAAGATTCGTATTTTTACGTTTTTCCTAATTATTTTACTTTGTCGTTGCTATTGTAATAATTTAAGACGTGAGAAAAATGGAATTTGACATGCTAGTTGAAGATCATTTGAATATTTTGGATATCATTGACTTAGGGCTTCCAAGAAGAGTTTTTAATAGTGAAAATTATTTCCAGTCAATGGATGGTTTGTCTTCCTTTCGACCATTCAGGTTGAAGAACCCAATTCAAGAAATAGTAAAATAATTAATAATAATTATAATAAATAATTATTCCATTCCATAAAGGAGGAGATAAAGACCACGCTTCGAACTATCGCCCAATTGCACTCCTTCTCACATTATCAAAGATCATTGAAAGAGTGGTTAAAAAAAGGAATCTATCTTTTCTCTCTAAAAATAAAATACTTACTACCCATCAATTTGGATTTTTAAGTAACAAATGCCCAAATGATGCTATGTCCTCCCTCTTTAATTATGTATACTCCAACCTGAACAACCATCACTCTACAGCAATAATTTTCTGTGATTTCTCTAAAGCTTTCGATTGTGTAAATCATAATATCCTAATTAACAAATTGCAGTACTACGGATTCAGAAGAGTGCCTCTCGAATGGTTTAAGTCGTATCTTAACAAGAGAAGTCAGCTTGTGAGGGTTGATAACGATGTCTTCTTGCAAGCCAATAGATTGTCGAGTACCCCAGAGTTCAATACTAAGCCCTATTTTGTTCCTGCTGTGACATTGCTTGTCTGGACATTAACGGTAAAGTCTGTCTCTTTGCGGACGATACTAATTTTGCTTGGATTGCAACCCGGATATTAGGGCACTTCGCAGAACTGTATCTAGTAACTTAATCACCGTTAAATCATGGTGTGATTCTAATCTCTTGTGCCTCAACGTTTCTAAAACTAAAATTTTGTCATATAAAATTACGTTGCAATCTTTTCGATGACATGGAAGCGTTGCCAATTTCATGTGTCATCTATTAAAATAATTAAGGTAAATGTATAATACACCAGATAAAATACATATATTTGTTTTTATTAGTTGCAGTAATGTTAGTTAGATAATGCATGCTTTTATTACAACTTTTATACTTGAAGATAACCTTCAAAAATGATGTTTTGTTTGATTCCTTCTAGAATGTACCCCTTATATTACATTTAACATTACTGATAAGATTTTCTCAAAACCTTAACACTGTACAGGGTTATTCATTATAAATGGACACCCCTCCTTAACTTTGTTATTTTTAAAGATAGAGAGCTAATTTTGTTATCGACTTGTAGGTAATCATCTTAATTTTTTTATTAGTCATGAAAATATTATACAATAATCACATCTTCGTTATTTGTAATTTCTGTGGCTTGATTGTCACTATCAGGAGGGTGAATAGGTAACCCGTGAAGTGTCTTCTTGTTCATTATGGACAACATGATATCCTTTCCGCTTTCCCACTGGAAGCCTACCCAACCCTGTTTGAAGTATATATTTTTTGTCTTCAGCCAAATCTTTTTTTACATTTTTTTTTCTTCCTCAAAATAGTTCTTTAAACTAGATGAAGTTTGATCACTTTGAGAGGTAAGATACCTCTTCTTTGCTTCGTCTGCCACCAATATTCTCATCTCATTATTTTTATTCTTAAAGAACTTTTTAGTCTCTAGCCATTCCTAAACACGCCATCATTCAGTATTTTTCATGTCCATGGAAGTTCTGTCTGTTTTCTTGTCTTCAATTATGTTAGCATATTTGCTTAATGGAAATAAGCAGTTGCTTTTCGTTTAGTGCAAAATTAAATTCCCGTTTCCTTTTTTTCAGCATCACTCCTAATTCCATAACACTAAATAAATCAAGAAACAGGGACAGACCTACAATAATTCTATAAACACAACATATCCGATAACAATATCTAAATCATAGATAAAATACTTTAAAAATTTACGTCAGTGACCAAACTGTCAAATTTATGGGCTGCTAAAACGAAAGTCACCAAGATATTGCGATGTTGCCCGTCGCATCCGGTTCTTGGCTAAGAAAACTAAATTTCGTTATGGTGCATACCAAAAAATTCTTAACTTTTAAGAATAACATTGCGAAGTCTTTCTTAACCACGAAACGGTGAATTCGGACATCAGAATAATGATTTAAATATCAACCATTTGTCTTGACAAGTTGCTCACCTAATTTTACTTGTGTGTTCAAGAAGCCGCATACGTTAGAATTAACGTATGCTAAAACGACTGGTACTTCCAAATAGGTATTAAAAATACTATATCACAAAATCACAACTATATTTTTGAACATATGTCAAGTGGTGTCAATTTGAGACAGATGAGAATGACACGATAAGTACTTATCAACATTAGTGTTGTAAATTTGACTTAAAATTAGTAACGATCTTTTCCAACCCTGAATAACTTTATTTAATATAATAATATTCTCGAAACAATAAATGCGTAAATTTAATAAGCATAATTTCGTTCTGCTTGCTCTCAACTGTGGCCAAACATATCCAAAGCTTATTCGATTCAACCATCATCATCAGATCGGTAATTTAAATTCATTGCCCATACTTTTTATGAGGACAAAAAATAGTCCATGCAATTTGATGCTTCCTATACAACACGGGAATAAAAATTCATCTTCTGATAGATTGCAACATCTATTTTCTCCCAGTATTACGTCCTTTTGTCTACCTATTTTTCGTTTCCCTTATCTTTTACACTCAATGCACACGATAAATGGTAACGAGGTTGTGCGGTTCCCTTCTGAAGATTGCATGTCTTATATATTATGTTTTATTCAGGCATTTTTTTAATTTGGTTATAAGGGAGCTCTTGTTTAGAACAAAAAATTCGATTAAT